>LOEQ01003000.1:72422-111359 GCA_001685075.1 Bramus lutescens | reverse complement strand
AATAAATAAATAAATAAATAAATAAATAAATAAATAAATATTTTTTAAAAAGAATATATTCCAATGAAAATTTAATAAGATGTATCGAGCAAAGGTAGTAAAATAACACAAAATAGAAATGCAATAAAGAAAGAGCAATGACAGAATGCATTGGGTAGAGTAATATAGAGGAGCGATAGGAACATGGCTTTGGTGAAGTGCTTCCCAAGCACAAGAGCCTGCGTTCAGATCCCAAACACCCAATAAAAGTCAGTATGGTAGAACACATGTGTAACCCCAGAAGTGGTGAGAAAGCCAGGCAAATCACTAGCAGTCACTGGACAGCCAGCCTAGCTAAATAGGTGAGCTTCAAGTTCAGTGAGAGACCCTGATCAAATATCTTAACAAGAGTGACTTAGGAATATCCCAACATCAGCCTCTGGCCTGCACATGCATGCACACACACAACCGCAAGCATATATGCACATCACACATGTGCATGCATGCACACCCCTTACCACTATGTAAACAGAAAAAGTAAATAAAACACAAACATGGTCAAAAATAACGATAGTGTGCTTGAGAAGAAATCATACCGATTCTTATGCTTAATACTAAAATCCAAGAAAATATTTAAAAATTTAAGAATATGAATTTTCATATATTTTAAAATATGCTGTATTCAGGAAAACTGATTTGTAATTAGAATAATTTCTAAATAATTTACATTTCATTAGTATCTTTAAAATATATAGTTATAAATCAAATAATGTATCAGTGTAACTAACCTTTGATGACTTGGTGTTCCAAAATAATGGAGAATCCCTTGGAATAACGAGCTCATACATACTGCTTCTGAATTTGAATTTCCCAACTGTCACAAAGGAAACTTCTCCATTGTCGTCTAATTGCCAGTTTAGGATATCATAGTGTCCTTGTGCCACATCTCCATTTTCATCCAGGACTAGCCACTTGTCATCATGTGTTTTAAATTTAATTTCTTTTATATAGTACATTAGCTAGAGAGCAACACAGTAGATAAAAACAAGAGAAGATAGCAAGTTGTAAAAATTCAATTGTTTTATAAAGAAAATCATTTCAAATTTATGCTTAATTCTTGAAATTTTAGCACTTCCTCTTGGTCTCTCAGTTACTTTTTATCATCTATGACAACCTCTACCCACATGTGCAAATCAATCATGACGCATGGCTGGCCACATGGAGAAGGGCTCTAAATGTAAATGTACACAGCATTATGAAGATTTCACTGGGAACATTCTGGTAAGATGGCAGGGTAGAAGAAGCTATTGCTGTGTAAACTAGTGAAAGTCAGAATAAGAAAAAATAGACTCCAGGCCAAAAAGGAAGGCTCAGAAATCCACAGAGAAAATGAGGTAATGAAAGAATGCTTGAGCAATGCAAAGAGATGAGTCACACATGACAAACTCGTAAACCAAACACAGCTTCCACCACGAAGTCACCTTGCACAGAGGGAGGAAGCTTCCTCCAAAGGGAGACCCAGTGAGAGGCAAGCAGTCCTCCCCTCAGGACCAGGCTGTAGTCTTTGTTCCTCCGGCAGACTGGTTAGTGATGGAGAAACAGCCCATTTTGTCTCTCTACGTGTCTCACAGGCTAGCACCTGAGTACCGTCTCCCATTGTTCAAATGGAGCTACCCTAGGAGCCTAAGATTAGAGAATAATCATTTGGCCTGTCACAGCTCATGAGTGAGGAGACGGATCAAGGAGTCAGTTGTGGAGATCAGAGCAACAGATGCAGACAAGAGCACATAGCAGGAGTCCCAGCATTGGTTAGGAAATGCATAGGAAGGAAGAGCCTCAACCCAAGTCAACAGAGCAAAGTCTACCAGCTGAGACCAACCCTGGAATTTGATTGTTCTCAGGCTCAGGCCAGGGGGATAATCAGTCCTGGAGCCACCTATTTGTTCTCTTTGACTGTAGGACTTAAGTTCCAGGGTTATTTACAATCCCCACAGCTGCATCTTTCCAGAAGGGTGATTCAGAGTTCTTGAAGGTGTGAACACAGATCCTTCCCCTGTGTCCACTTCGGTACTATACTTGCTTCCCATGGTCGCTATGCACATAGGACACACCTCATAGCATATTGCACATAATACATAGTACATTGCTATGTATATAGGACACATGTCAGTTAAAGCAAGAGTCACCTTAGAGAACATAAACTAGGAAGTCTCCTGGGGGCAGGGGAGAGGGTGCAGAGCACCTCCTTAGACCACAGAATACAAAGCTAAGTGTAGACAGCAGAGGCCCCTGGAAGCAAAGAAGGAATGTTAGTGAGGCCAAGACAGCACAGATGGGAACAAGACATTTGTCCAGTACTGACCACAACATCATTTCCATAGGAAAGAAAAACTCCACATATTCAGGGGACACGTTTGCCCTGTGCATATGGCTGTCACATCTCTCTTCTCTCTAGTCTCCCTCTTGATTTTTTATTTACTATTCCCTCATCACTTTCGTCACCTTACTGTACTATTTAAATTTTTGTGTTTTTAATTATTATTCACCTTAATAATGTATTAAATTTGTCTGCATTTTTTTATTGTTGGGATTGCTTTTGTTGTTGTTTTAATCTTTTCATTGGTACCCTTTTGTGTGTTTGTGTTTGTTTGTTTGTTTGTTTGTTTTTGCATGGTGAAAAAAACCTGTATCTTGATCTTCATGCATGCCTGGGCAGATGAGGTTCATACACGTAACCCAAATGCAGCTTGATCAAGCTCCTTTGTGTACTGACACAGAACACTGATGGCCATATTAGGCCACCAATATAGGAAACAAAAGAGGAAGGATTTGCTGATACTAGATGATGACTTGTCTTCTAAAAGGAATAATAAAGGCTACTATCAAATATATTAATTATTATAAGCCACAGAATGTAATCCATGGCTCTTCCAAAAACCCTGCCCTCTTAACTGTACACTAGCTGAAACTATATTCAGGTATATTAATCTAGACACTAGGAGCAAAGAGACCAAATCATTTTGGCTGTACATTTTGCAAGTCAAGCTTCTCTAGATATCAGACAAAAATCCCCAAACTATACCAGGTACCCCAGACTACCTTATCTACCTTATTAAGCATGGCCTTAAAGGTCTTTAATTACCAGAAAGAAACTTCAAGGATCAAAGGGATCAAACAGAGGAAGAAAGGTACAAGAGGCAGCTATATTTAATGGCAGTGGCAATGAGACTCCCTACCCATCTAGGAAATCCTTGAACTCCCATCTAGGAGCCATCAGTTCAGTATAAGACTAACTGGAATAGTCGGACGGTGGCGGCGCATGCCTCCTTTATATCCCAGCACTCGGGAGGCAGAGGCAGGCAGAGCTCTGTGAGTTTGAGGCCAGCCTGGTCTACGAGAGCTAGTTCCAGGACAAGCTCCAAAGCTACAGAGAAAACCTGTCTTGAAAACAAACAAACACAAAAAACAAACAAACAAAAAAACTGGCTAGAGCAATACTCAAGGTCATGAAGCAATAAGTGTCCACCAGAGACACATACAATCTGCACAGTATACTGGACACTAAATGATTTAATAATTTGACTAATAATTGTCCTTCATGAAGGGAGGCCAGTATTCATCCAAGGACCACAGGTCAAGTCAAACCTGTAAAAGGACAAATGTTCCCGATTCTCTTCCTGGAATATAAGGCATTCTATGGGGCATAGTTGAGGCAGGAAATAATCCCTTCCCTTTGAGGACTGACAGATCTCAGGGACTCTACAAGCTCCTGGATTCTCCATCTCTATGGATGAGACTAGAGTAACTCTAGATGTGACGGGGGAATTACTTTCGTTTTAGATATTGCCATCATTTTATCAGTCCTTGCCACCTTCTCTGGTTTAACCCTCTGGTCCCATATCTTCCTCACTGATAATGGTGGCAAGCTCTGACTGGTGAGTTTACACCCATTTACCTGCAATATATACAAATCTTTCTGTTCTGGTCCTAAGCAATTGCTCCATTCCCCTCCTATGTAGAGATGCCTTGTCTAAGTTTCAGGCTGATCAAAACTCTGAAGCTGCAGAGGTTCCTGTTGCACTTCTAATACCAAGCCCCTGTCCTACCTCAGAATGTTCCCTCTAGAGTCTCAGAGGCCCTCCTCATAATCTTTACTATAGACCCTATGTCACCCAAGAAGTTGTCCCTGAAGTAGGGAACCCTTCCATTCCTGGGTGCTCACCAGAAGACACTCCTATCACAGTTACTCTTAAGGACTTTAACAATTTCTTCCAAGGCCCCAATATCTTTTAAAGCCTGAAGCACAGTCATAAATTTCTGAGTACTGGGCTACTATGTCCCAAGAACTCTGTGTGATACACCTATCATGGCAGTGAAAAGATCAGCCAGATCCTACAGAATCAGCCATGAACTGAGGATCATAAAGAGGCTGTGGTCACACTTCACCACAAAGTTCTCAATCCTTCCACCTTCTTGGACAGAGAAATATCCTCTATTACCTCCTAATCCACAGTATTCGCCCTTTAAACTATTTCTTTTTATATTCCCATCCTACCATACTCTCAAATCATACTTGCCACCAAAGGATAGACGCCTCCACCTAGGTTATCCAACAGCTTACTCTGTTACCTTAGGGCTCCTGAGATAGCCCCTACCTCCATGAACAAATTCTAGCCCCTCTTAAATTCTCCCATGGGCATAACCCCTTGTTAATCTAACTGTAGCCCAGACACATGTACTTCATATCAAAATGTTATTCTAACTCTTCAAAAGGTAATGGCATGTGGATATGAAATTTCTCCTTGGAAGGCTCAAATCTTTCAACAAAAAAGGCTTGAACTTTATATTAATCCCATGTATATGGAACTGTTCTACTTAGGCTTCCAATTCAGGTGGCAGTATATATTTCAAGAACCACCAAAAGGGCCACTTGGGTGTTGTAAGGAGGCCACTTGTTCATTTCCCAGCTGCCTAGACTCCTGAAAAAAAAAACACACAGAAACTGTATTAATTAAATCACTGGTTGGCCAATTACTTAAGCATATTGCTAGCTAGCTCTTATATCTAGAATTAACCCTTCTCCATTCTTTTATATTTTACCACAAGGTTCATGGCTTACCAGCAAGCTTTCAGCATGTCTGTCTCTGGCAGTGGCTCCATGGCTTCTCCTGACTCTACCTTCTTCCTCCAGCATTCAGTTTAGTTTTCTCTGCTTAGCCCTACTCTACCCTATCAGAGGCCTAAGACAATTTCTTTATTCATTAATGGTAATCACAGCACACAAAGGGGAATCCCACATCTACTTGGGCATTTCCATGGGTAACAAACTGATCAACATGGAAAACAAGTGGCTTAGCTTCTGCTTCAGGTTGCCTTAGTTCCCAATGCCATTCTCCAATATCCTCACTACATCCCTTGGTAGAATCAACTAATGTAAGACCAATGATTCACAGCACCCTGGAGGGATGCTTGAAGAGCCCAGAAAACAGCCTGTTTCTTCATGGATCCCCTCAATGGAAGATTTTGGTTTGTATCATGCCACACTTTTGGGGGCCAAGACCATCCAAATTCTAGTTGAGCTCTTTTCGCAATGGCAGAGTTTCTTATGGCCACTTTCCAAACTTTTCCCAACTTGTTGTCAGGTCCGTCCTAAAGGAGTCCTCAACCTGTTGTCAGGTCCGTCCTAAAGGAGTCCTCAACCTGTTGTCAGGTCCGTCCTGAAGGAGTCCTCAACCTGTTGTCAGGTCCGTCCTGAAGGAGTCCTCAGACCACTTTCCTCTACAGCCTGTTTAACATAGTAAAGTATGCCAGAGGAAAATTAGAAAATAGAGTTCATTCACCTACCTCTGTGATAGGGACTCAAATACCTATTAGTTCCTGTGAATACCTTTACCAGGTGGATAGTGGCATTCCCAACAAAAATCAAATAGGACCTCAGAGATAACAATCATCCTTATAGAATACATTATCCTTCTTTTTGGGCTCCTCTGGTCCACAAAGACAGATATTATTTTCATTTCTAATATTACTTTCTTTTTTGTTGTTGTTTGTTTTCGTTTTTCGAGACAGGGTTTCTCTGTAGCTTTGGAGCCTGTCCTGGAACTAGCTCTGTAGACCAGGCTGGCCTCGAACTCACAGAGATTCGCCCACCTCTGCCTACCGAGTGCTGGGACTAAAGGTGTGCCACCTTTGATTCTAATTAAATTAATTAATTTAATCACCATCTGGCATTCTAATAATACTTTCAAAATTAAGTATAGTCTCTATGCAGCATGACATCCTAACTTTTGGCAATTTTTTGTTCATTGGCCTTTTTTTGTTTCAGACAGGATCTTGTAGCCCTGGCTTGTCTGTAACTTGCTTTGTAGACCAAGTTGGCCTGGAACTCACAGAGATCAAGTTTCCTCTGCCCTCCAAGTACTGAGATTAAAGTCTTGAGCCAAAGTGGTTGACATTCTCTGTCTTCCAGGAAGGTAGGAAGGTCCAGAAGAACTTGGGAGAGATCCTACTAAACTTGCACTCAGACAATATTCTTAGCCCATTCTTCTCCCACCGTAATGATCCTACATTATCCAAGGTCTACAACTATCTCAACCTCACTTAAGTCCTTTCTGGTAGCTCCTTCCTCTAAGTCCGACCTCCTGCTAGACTCAGAAGTCACTATTTCAGTATGCTGCATCTTGCAGATAGTTAATCAAGACTGCCACCGAATACCAAGACAAGAACAGCCTTAAGTGTAACCTTACTTTTTCAGGATCACCTCCTTACATTAACTTAGGAGGCTAGGTCTATCTTAAAATCATCCTTCCTGACAAATGACCACTCAAAGCTCTGTGAACAGGACCTTAGCAAATCTTCCTTCCGTCTTAAGCTGCAAGGGCTGGTCACTGTGGATTCATTGGTCTAGAGTTAAGACTGTTTCACACCCAGAAGCTCAGACAATTCTTCTGAGTCTCTTGGAAACCTCTGTCTCTCTTCTGACAAGACCTAGGTGAAAGTCATCCACAGACACCCCAATACCTCCATGAGTAGCTAAGATACTCCCTCACCTCTCTGAAATTTACTTTACAAGCTCTTCCTCTCTCTTCCTCATTCTGTGCCCTAATAATCAAGACCCAACTGATTGAAGAGTTCATTTTAGACCTGTTTATTTAGAAGAGTCTCCTAGATTACAGAAATAATCACTTACCTTTAGTTAAAACATGTTTCTACTTCTATAAGAAATTCAAGTATGGTGGAATGCCATATGAGAAAGCTGCTCAATGTCTTTTTACTCATATGCCTCCACATTAAGGAACTGATCCCACCACCAAAAAGGCACACATACACAGTAATAACAAAAAAAAAGAATAATTGCCAGTGGGTGCTAAAACTCATCAGTAAAATGTATAATTAAAAGCAATACATTTTCAGACCCTCAAAATATTGCCCAACAAGATAATTATTATTTCCCATGGGAAATATAGCAATATCATATAAAAATGGTGATACTAAGTTAAGTTACCAAAGTTAATAGTATTAGCAATAATTGAATATGAACGTCTCCAGGAAATTCAAAGGTCCCAGCTACAGCAGCCTCTGTTGTATTGACAGAGAATTATCTAAGGGTAAAGTGATGATGCTCAGTCAAGGAAGAAGTAACAAATTAGAGATTGTCTTCATTAGGGGTTACTATTGCTGCGAAGAGACACCATGACCACAGCAACTCTTAAAAAGAAACATTTAATTGAGGATGGCTCATTTATAGTTTCAGAGTTCCGTTCATGGTTATCATGAAGGGGAGCATGGCAGGATGCAGGCAGACATGGTGCGGGAGCTGAGAGGGCTACAGCTGGACTCAGAGGCAACAGGAAGTCAACTGACTGTCACCCTGAGTGAAGCCTGAGAAAAAGACCTCAAAGTCCATCCCCACTTTCAAGAGAAGCTGTGACTCAGATTAAAAGTGTGCCCTCCAGCCTCAAGGTTACTCTGAACCAATGTGAATTGCTTAATATGAGATGAAAACCAGGAGGTATGGAAGTGAGACTCCCAGGTAAGGGTCCAGAACAGCCAGGAAAGTTACAGAAAAAAAAATGTGTCTCAGGAACAACAAACAAATAAACAAACAAAAAACATCTAAGCCAAACAGGCAAACCATTTCTTTAAGTGATCATGCAAGGAAATGTGATTATCAAAAACAATTGTAAATAGCTTTAAGGTCTTGAATACTTATGAATGGCATGCTATATCATGAAGTAAAACAACTCACCTGCCAGAATTCAAAGGTAGGTATATATGCACAAGACTTATTTGGCACATATGGACCATGTCCTTCTTCACATCTGCTGAGATGATCCAGGGCATAAGCCATAGCATATACAGCTTGTTTGACGTTGTTTGTGATTCTGAGCTGAGACACATCCAGATAGGTATTTTTCAGGTCTTCCAGCTTCTCCTCTCCAGTGCAGAGCTGATCAGACATGTCATACAACCTGTCTTCTTTGCCAGTCATATTCACTCTGTGGTCCACATTGTAAGGCACACTGCTATTGGGCCAGGTACAGTTAAAAGCAGTTTGCCAGAATTCAATGGTCAGGACATTGTTTGGATCCTTGCTAGGGTGCACATCATAAAGAAATTCCTTCAGTCCTGGTATAACGGTTCTTGGTATTGCAAATCCAATAGTTCCGCCAAAATAGGGAAAGTACTCGGGCTTTGCAATGAGGGCCGAGGTAATCCAGGCTTCGCTGGCTATCCATGTCCTGTCAGTTATGTTATGATGAACCATCTCCAGCACAAAGGGGCTGAGGTCAATGTCAGAGGTAAAAAGCACAATGACTCTGGCAGTGGAACTCTTCACTGCGTTGACGGCCTTTTGCATTTTCTCATTGGAGTAGACTTTGGGGATGGTTTCAGAGAATGCAATACAGAGGTTGATACTCTCCATCTTTTCTTTAAATGCTTTTACTCCATATTTTCCATAATCGTCATCAGCTGCAATAGCACCTACCCAGACCCAACCAAAGTGTTGGATAAGATTCACCATGGCCTCAGACTGGATCTTATCACTGGGNGTGATTCTGAGCTGAGACACATCCAGATAGGTATTTTTCAGGTCTTCCAGCTTCTCCTCTCCAGTGCAGAGCTGATCAGACATGTCATACAACCTGTCTTCTTTGCCAGTCATATTCACTCTGTGGTCCACATTGTAAGGCACACTGCTATTGGGCCAGGTACAGTTAAAAGCAGTTTGCCAGAATTCAATGGTCAGGACATTGTTTGGATCCTTGCTAGGGTGCACATCATAAAGAAATTCCTTCAGTCCTGGTATAACGGTTCTTGGTATTGCAAATCCAATAGTTCCGCCAAAATAGGGAAAGTACTCGGGCTTTGCAATGAGGGCCGAGGTAATCCAGGCTTCGCTGGCTATCCATGTCCTGTCAGTTATGTTATGATGAACCATCTCCAGCACAAAGGGGCTGAGGTCAATGTCAGAGGTAAAAAGCACAATGACTCTGGCAGTGGAACTCTTCACTGCGTTGACGGCCTTTTGCATTTTCTCATTGGAGTAGACTTTGGGGATGGTTTCAGAGAATGCAATACAGAGGTTGATACTCTCCATCTTTTCTTTAAATGCTTTTACTCCATATTTTCCATAATCGTCATCAGCTGCAATAGCACCTACCCAGACCCAACCAAAGTGTTGGATAAGATTCACCATGGCCTCAGACTGGATCTTATCACTGGGCATTGTGCGAAGATAAGATGGAAACTGGAATTTGTCACTAAGAACTGAGGCGGAAGAAGTATAGCCAACCTGAAATTGAAAATATTTATAGTTATTAGGAGGCCAGCTTCAGAATATTCTGAGAAGAAAGAACTGAATAGTTCTTTCATTTTCCTCACATTTTTTTCCATGAAAAATCACTCTTTGCTCCTGAGGTTGACCAATGGAAGGCTTCAGTCTTCCTTATCAATCCCAAGGGGGTTAGGGCAGCCTATTATTGATAAAACTCAATGTAGTATTTCCATGAATGGCATTGACCAAGAGGCCATTTGCTCTTTCCTTTATCCTCTCTGGAGATATGTGACTCCTCTGAGTCCTGACAACCAGACTCTTCGTCACCTTCAGTATCTCACAAAGATGATGGACTGAGCCCACTCCCCATCCATTTGGTAGCACCAGTTTCTTTTGCCTACACTGTCTCACTCCTCTGCCACCCCAATTAGTTTTGTTCTTTTCTTTCCTTTCGTATTTTTCTTTACTTATTTTGTTCTGCCAGGACTTCTACATGAGTAGATGTTAACATGTAGATTGACAAAGGTTGTATCAATGTCACATCTAAGCAAGCATTTTTCTACAATAAGGTTTGACACTCTCATTTTATAGACCTATAACTATTCACATAAAGTACACCCTTTTGTTGTCGGTCAGTAATCCTTGTACGTATTTCCCACCTTTGTTGGGAGCTGTAGATCCCTGGCCCCTCAACTCTTTTTGCCTGCCTCTGACCCTTTGCCTGCTGGAGTGAAGTGAGCAAAACACCTGTGCCTGCAGCTGCTCTGAGCAAGAGACCTTGAGGGCAGGGGAGTGGATTCTGAGGAGGCCTGCAGCTGAAAGATCCCAAGAGCTGGGGCATGGCTATCATTTAAGGATCCCTATGTAAGCTGCCCTGGAGTACAATGAAATTGGCATTCTTGTATCAAGGATGACCTGTATCCATGTCTCTCTCTGTCTGTCTCTGTACATGTGTTTTTAAGTCTCCAGGCCCTGTTCCCAGCTCACTTAGGGATCTGTAGTGGCACGGGTGCTACAGGCATAGGACTGCAGAGCACAGAGCAGATGCTGTGCTCTACATACCTTTAGGGACCTGATAATGGAACTTAGTTTGCCATGTGTGGGTGACCATTTTTGTGCACTTCTGTAATTTAACTCGGCACACCACTCATGCATCACTTCTGGTAGGGTCTTCTATATTACAAGTCCACAGCTCCAGAACTGTCAGTTCCCTCATGGAGTCCATCACTTCCTAGGTTCTCTTTTCTTGGCCTTTCCTTTCATTTCATTCTTAATCCTCTGGCTAACATTGACACTCTTCGTTAGAGTAACATAGGCAGCAACATCATGGAAGCTATCTACAGGAAAGAACATTTTTTTAAAAAGCTAAGACAGGACTGGGGCAATGGATCAGTGGGTACCGTGCTTGCCATGCAAGCCTGATGTCCTAAGTTCAGTTCCCAAACTCCAGGTAAAAAGTGGATGCAGTGGCATACATCTGTCATCCCAGCACCTCTGTAGCAAGGTGGGAGACAGGGAATGGAGAATTGGCCAGAAGCTCGCAGGATTCTTAGCCTTGAACACACTAGACAGAATCAGTAATGAAAAATTTTGCCTCAACCAAGTGGAAGGTAAGGAGCGACTCTCTAAAGTTGTTCTCTACTGCATATTTATGTCACGGTAGTCATGGATGTACATGCTTGCACATGTGCATTAACCTGTAAAGCTGTTTCAGCTTTTGGTAGTATCCTGAAAGGACATCCATTTTGTGAAATTCCAAGACCCATCTTAGACTTGTGAGTGTGATGATTTAGGTCGTCATTGACAAGCATCAACAGAAACCCAAACCAAACCATGCCTTATTCCAGCTAGGGATCACTAACTGTGTGTCCCGTTCTCTGGAGCAGGGTGACAGTGAGAAGTAGTTAATCTCTGCATCACAGCTCCATCCCTGAAAACACAATGTTCTGGGTAGAGTCATCCCAATCCCCTCTAGGGAAGCCTCAGGTCTCGTGGCTGAGGAGTCACTTGGAACGTCGTCACACCCATCCTAGACTGTCTTTGTAGCTCATCTCAACCTCTTTCGCATTTCTTATTTTCAACAATTTCTACACACTGTATTTTTTTAATATTTTTGTTTGTTTTTCAAGACATGGTTTCTTTGTGTTATCCTGATTGTCTGGGAACTAGCTCTGTAGACCAGACTAGCCTCAACGCAAAGATCTGCTTGCCTCTGCTCCACACACCCCCAAGTGCTGGGATTAAAGAGTGTGTGCCACCATTTTCAAGTGTATGCTTGTCTGTTTGCATTAGTTTATGTGTACTGCATGTATCCAGCAGCCCATGAAGGCCAAAGGAGGGCTTCAGATCCCCTAAAACTGGGGTTTCAGGTGGTTGAGAACCACCACATGAGTCTTAGGGACTGGATCTAGGTCCTTTGCAAGAACAGCAAGTGCTCTTAGCCTCTTAGCCATCTCCCCAGCCCCCATTTCTATTTCTTTACAAGCACTCAGCACACAATATTTCAAGATACCTGAGGCATGTAATATAACCCAAAAATTCTTGAAGCTGCAACTGACAAGGACGATCCCCCTGCTCCAACCATTCCTGCAAGAACTGATCCAGTGCTGTTTCTAAAGTTGGGTTGGTACTCTTCCTGCCCTGTTAGAAGCACCAAAGCCGATTCCATTGCTTTGGTGATGGAATAGCAGGAATCGAAGATCTGATAGCCCAAAGTGTGGTTGGGCAAAATGTCCTTCCTCTCGTTAATCTCCTTGATGGTGTGGATCATGGTTTTCATCCAGCGGAAACCTCTGAAGTAAAACCTGGAAAGGAAAAGCTTTTGTGAGGGACTGGCCGCTGAGGATAGGGGAAGGGGTGGGGGTGAGGATGATGTTGAGGACTGGGTGGTGTTAGGGGTAGTGAGGCAAATGGGGGTGGGGTGCAGTTGTGGGTGGTGGNGGGGTGGGGGTGGGGGACTTTTCCAGGAAGGAGCTTCAGTTACCACGTGATTACACCTTTTTGCTGAAGCAGCAATAAGTACCTCAGTTGTCTCCTCTTCAACTGACATTACAATCTTCAAATATTGAATCATATTCACTATTGATTAGTAGTAATCTTGGGGATCAAATGTTTGGATTTTTATTCACACACACACGCGCGCGCGTGCGCGCGCGCACGCGCACACACACACACACACACATATATGCATGCTGTGGTTTTCCCAAATGGCCAATTATCTCTTTTTCACAAAAATATACTTATAATAATAGTTCCCTTCACCAACAGTCCCCCTTGTTTTCCACTCTCATAGGAAGTCCTTGAGACCATATGATTCTTATCTTGACCTTTGTTCTTCTAATCATTAATAATAATTATAAAAACGACTAGAATACATTAAGAGCAGTAAGAAGAACAGATTGGTGCCTAGCTCAACTGCCATCAGAGGGCTTCATGCAGCAACTGACAGAAACAGATGCAGACCCACAGTCAACATTAGGTGGACCTCAGGGAATTCTCCAAAAGAGGGGAAGGAGAATTATAGGAACCAGGGGTGTCACGGACACCACAAGAAAACCCACAGAGACAACTAATCTGGGCTCATAGGGGCTCACAGAGACTGAACCAACAATCAGGCTCATGGGTCTGACCTAGGCCCTCTGCATATACTTTACAGTTGTGTAGCTTTGTCTTCCTTGTGGGACTCCTAACAGTGGAAGCAGGGACTATTTCTGACTCTGTTGCCTGCTTTTGGGACCCATTCCTCCTACTAGATTGTGTAGAGAGAAGTTTCTGCCCTGCTCAGTCCTGCAGCCATTCAGTCCCAAATAAACACATAGAAACTTATATTAATTATAAATTGTTTGCCTATTGCTCAGGCTCATTACTAACTACTTCTTACAACTTAAATTATTACATAATTCTTGCTTATGTTTAGTCACATGGCTTGGTACCTTTTCTCAGTAAGGCATCTTCATCTTGCTTCCTCTGAGTCTGGCTGATGTCTGTGTCTCTGCCTTTCCTCTTCCCAGAATTCTCCTAATCTGGTTGCCCCACCTATACTTCCTGCCTGGCTACTGGCCAATCAGTGACTTATTAAACCAATATGAGTGACATATTTACAGTATACAAGAGCATCATCCCACATCAGGATTGCCTCACCCAACCTTAATAGGAGAGGAGGTGTCTAGTCCAACTGCAACTTGATATACCATGTCTGGTAGATATCCATGGGAAGCCTGACCATTTCTAAAGAGAAACGGAGAAGGAGGAGTAGGTGGGTGGGGAAGGGATATGAGAGGAGAAGAGGGAGGGGAAACTGTGTTTGGAATGCAAAAACAAACACACAAATAAGCAAATAAACAAGAAAGAAAATAAAGAAAATAAAATGCCTTTACATACTTAAAAATCACTAAAATACACTAAGGCACAAAGCAGGAGTACAGAAAAAATTACAAAAATTATGTGTAATGCAATTCCAATTGCATAATCCTTCTAAGATTTAATTTTAATACTGAAGAATATTTATTATGATATATCATCCTTTTAATTCTTTAGCCATTAAAATAAGTATTGTAGCTCAGGACCATATTTTGCAATTCCTCCTATATATATCAACTAACTCTTCTATTTTCTTCTTTCTGTCTTCAGTGTTAAAGCACATTTTAACTTACTAAAGGCAAGTACTTCAGCATGACTTTATGCCTTAAAATCTTCTGTAGATATTTAACTTCATCTTCTCAGTATTTTTTTAATTAAATAGCTAACAGTAGGAAGTTGGGGAGATGGCTCAGCATTTAAGACCACTATTGCTTTTTCAGATGATCCAGGTTTAATACCCAGCACCCACACAGAGGTCCATAATCATCATAACTGCAGTTCTAGAGGATCTGGTATCCAACTCTGGCCTCCACAGACTCCAAGCATGTACATAGTACACATAGATACATGCAGGCAAAACATTCACATATAAAGATAAATAAATCTAATAACTGTAAAACTACTCAATAACAATAAGCATTTTGGAACACTGGAATTTTCTTCCCTGTTACTTTGATTGAATTATCATATAAGAGGTTGTTCTTTCCTTTCTCAAGACGGTATAACACAACAGTCAAAGAACAAGCACAACACTGTCTGGGTATGAAACAGAAAAATAGCCCAACAGTTACAACCCAAGATGGTAAACACAACCATCTGAGTAGATGCAGAACAAAGGAACACCTGGAGGAACTTGCACGCATACTAGGGCTTAAAAGTTGTCTTGGAAACAGAAGAAGGGAACTTCAAACAGAAGGAGCCACATGAGTTGAGGCTCTGAGACAGGGGAATGCATTAGTTTGTAGTGAGGAATGGAAAGAGTGATATGTTCAGTGGAGAGCGGCTCAGCTGGGGCAGAATAGGGATGGAGAGAAGGGGCAGGAGACACCACAGCGTATGTGGCTGTTTCTGGATTAACCATGGTGACATCATCAAGCTTTTGAAATAAATGTGGCAGTGTCTTTTTTAAAGTAAGATTAAAAATTTACCTCAAGAGGCAGAAAACTATTTGCCTGCTTTGAACCAGTAACTCCAGCCCTTGAGAAGTTAGCTGAGAAAGCCACTCTTACTATAGAAAGAAAGCTATCTACCCCCAAGGGGAAGTACAAACGTTTTTTAAAAATTATTTATCTATTTTATTGGTGTTTTGCCTGCATGAATGTCTGCATGAAAGTGTCAGATCCGCTGGAACTGGAGTTACAGACAGTTGTTAGCTGCCATGTGTCTGCTGGGAATTGAATCCAGGTCCTCTGGAAGAGCAGCCAGTGCTCTTAATTGCTGAACCATCGCTCCGGCCCCCGGAGATTATGATAGTACTGGAAAACTCAAACAAACTAATATGTCCACTGATAGACCCTCAACTGTATGAGGATGTTTTCCATCACTGCAAAGCAATCATTCAAGAAATGAAGCGGTGCTGAGAAGACAGCTGTGAGGGAAACAGGCAGTGGAAGATGCTCTGTAGTTGAGCTGTATCGGAAGTATTTTAGGGATTAACAGAAATCATTTTATTTTTTAAAGTTTATTTTTATTATGTGTGTTGATTGTTTTGCCACGGGTGTCAGGTCCTCTGGAACTGGAGTTACAGACAGTCCTGAGCTGCCATGTGGGTGCTGGGAATTGAACCCAGGTCCTCTGGAAGAGAGCACTGACTGCTCTTCCAGAGGAAATCATTTTAAAACATCACAGGGTAATTACTAAAAAAAAAAACAAAACCAAAAACCGGGATTTGTGGCAAAGTTTTCTACATTCGTTAATTTTCATTGTGAGGTTTGCAATATTTCATAATATCTAAATCTTCCTTTTATCGCTACCAAACAAAACTTAAACACACTTTTCTTTTCTCCATTTTATTATTTTCCTCTATTCTGAGCAACATTTTCAAAATAATACAAAATCTCTGTGTTTTATGTACTTTTAACAGTTGGACAACTGAAACTAGTCTTGCATTAAAGTTGTTTATTTCAGAACGAAACGGCTCCAAACCCCAAGCTGGAGTTCTGAATCAGTTAGGGAAAGTTATGATTCAAAAAATAAAATTAACATTGCTAATTTTGACCCTGGATTCTGAACACTACATAGACCACTGAATCCCATGGAAGAATTAGCAAGAGGCTTTGAGAACACTGGGGTTGTAAGATAGAAGGAACAATCGACAGACACTATTATAAAATAATTACCAAGATCTAATTTTAAAGAAATGTAATTTTTAATGTAGTAAGACCAAGATGTAGTCCCTCAAATCCTTATTTTAATGATTACACAAATCCCAAAATAACCCTAATTAGAGAATTATTTTAAACAGGATGTATCTCCACCATTTCACCTATGGTGTAATAATACATTATTTTTAAGGGAAGTAAATTCATATTTTAAAATCTGTGTATTGTCTTTACCATCTAACATTTCTGGGACAGAAACCTTGAGAAGTTCCAGTGGAGGGTGGAGAACCAATTAAGTAATTCATTTATAAAATATCAATGTGTTAAACTATGGTGAACTCTAAGTTTTCATTTTGGGTGACTGGGAATTAAAAAAGTGAAAACTCATATGATAAATAAAATTTGACTCTACAATTTTTGTAAGCAAAATCCTGTGTATTCTTCCCCATTTTTTTTTTTTNTTTTGCTTCATTGTGGAAAACAGTGACAGGCTTGAGAATGGGATTCTTTGTGAACTTTCGTATTTTCTGATTACTACTCTCCACACAATGACACCTCAGATATGGAATGTGAGACATGTCATGGGAAAGAAGGTATAATCAGTGAAGATGTGAAGTTGTCAGTAACTGCTAAATGTTTACAGTGTACCTTAACAACTCTGATGGCCAGGAAGCTTCATGGAAATGCCTAGAGTGTTAGGTAAAAGGTGCAGCTAAAACAGTGTTTGTGCTACAGTTACAACTATTTAGAGGGTGTGTGTGTGCATGTGTGTTTGTGTCAGGGTGTGTGTGTGTCCTTTTGGGGACAAAGAAACAATACAGAAAAATGAAAAATTGTTTTCTCATAAAAATAAGTTGTAGGTAATTTGCTTTCTTTAATTTGTGGCATTCTTTTCATAGTAAAGTGGTTGTGTGTGTGTGTGTGTGTGTGTGTGTGTGCGCATGTGTGTGTGATGTTTGTCTGGATTATGAACAGATAGCTATCCTATCCATGTTTTGCATTTCTCACAACTGATTATTGGCAAATTCTAGTATCAGGCATGGATCCTATTTCCTGAGGAGGCAGCTTGGAGGTGCAAACACTACGGGCAAAGCCTTCCAGCAGTGTAGGTCTTGCTCAGATAAATCCATGCTCCCCTGAAGTGTGCTTCTCTTGAAGAGGGTTTCACTCTTTACTAACTAACAGTAAAGCTGCATTGCTACCTAATTCTGCATCTGTGCTTCTCAAACCTCAGTGTGACGGGAATGAATGGACAGGAGTCTTCTCAAAACATATGTTCTCATTTTGCAAGTCTAGGATGCAGCCCCAACTCTCCACGGCTAACAAGCTGCTGCTGCTGCTTGCTGAGCCACAGAGTGCTCTGGAGAACCAACCATTCTGTATGGCATGGAGACTCCAGCTGGAGACCCAAGCCCCATAATCACCCCACTCCGCCCCCACCACCTGAACTAACAAGAAAGAAGATTAAATACTGACTTACCCTTCACACATGGGTGATACTGGCTCCAAAATAGATTCATCTACTGGAATGGTCCTGGAGTGAATAGGAAACAGTCCTGCAATAACAAGTGAGTGGTTTTTGGCATCTACGTAGCCAGACAAATTAAACTTAGCCATCAACCTGCATTGTGGTTCCTCTGTTGTTGTGTTTTGAGTACCCAATTCAGCCCATAAAAATGCAAGAAATCCTAGAGCCAAGTATTTTTCCCTGGCCATGTGAATAAGGTGTCTGAAGAACTGACTAGTATGGAAATCACACACATTTTCGTGAAGCATCCTGATTGAGCATTAGAGTGTGTGTGTATCCCAGTGGACTTGGCTTGCCACTACTTGCTACATAATTTTCATGTCTCAATCACAGGGCTCGCAATCACTTGCAATTTGTGGATCTGGACTGGGAGCTGAGAAGACACTTTGGAAAGTCCCCTTATACTTTGTAATAATAAATGACAGAAATGTGGATTCTGGGTATGTGTCATTTGATTTTGTAGAAACTGTCCCTCTCTTGTCCAGTACTGTTTGGTTTCATTAATTCTCACGACAACCAATTCTGTATGTTCTTCTCTATGCCAAAGATGAGAACAAAAGCATCCTGCCTTATCCCAAGGTACCAAGAGTGGGCAGCAGTATCATTACTTCATTGATGACTAGGATACTAACAGACGACACTAGAAAAAAACCTGTAAGGCCCTGATATATTTAATGAGTTTATTTCATGCATACTGTTTCATTTACCTTTCAATACCACATACAGTGCTTTTCTCAGCTCCCACTCTATAGATTCAGGCTCATGGCTCTGGTTTCTTTTGAAAAATTCTACCCCCCCATTTCTCCCTTCATCCTCTCCTCCCCTTCTCCCCTCTCACCTTCCCATGTCTACTCTCTGCTCCCCTTCCTATTCTACTGCTGAGCCACAACTCTAGTTCATCTGCTTCCTTTCTTGTGAGGTCCAGCTCAGAAACAAAGTTCTCTTAGGAGATCGACTCCCCCTTCTTCTTAGTCCTCCTCTGTTGCCCCTATTATCCCCTTTTCAAATTCTCTCCTGCAAGTACATAATTCATAGTATTTTCAGAGTACAGTCCAGGCAAAGTATTAGATCTTGAAAATCGTGCAGACCATTTTAGCACACAACTTTTCTCCAGAGTACCTTCCTCACAGATGCAATAGAAACCCATACAAACTTGATGTACGGTGGTAATGAATACAGCTTTAATTGTCATTCTAAGACACAGAATAAGCTAAGAGCACACAATAAAGAGATTTTGAGTCATTTATGGTCTAGTTCCACGATGAAATACAGAGCCTTTTAGGTCTTGTTCTTAAGAACAAAAGTACAGCCCCTCACCAGTTGCAGCACTCGGAACTGACCCTGCACTCGCTGGGCAGCTTTGTAGACTCGGGTGTGGGTGAGCCAGTCCTGAGGGCATGAGAGGGGCATAGCTGGTACTGTTTTCCATGTGGTGATGAGGGTGATAGAAAGATACCGCTCCCCCCCATTTCCGCTACCACTTGTGGTGGGCAAGGGAGCTGACCCTCCCCCTAACCAGCTGTAACACTCAGGAAAGTGGACCCTGCACCTCACCTGGGCAGTATAGTAGAGCTGATCCTATTGAGTGTAGGTGAACCAGCCTAAGAAGGTAAGTGAGGGGGAGATCTGGTCCAGCCCCTCATCTGCTATACGATTGTGTGGGTTAGGGAGAGAGGCCCTTCCCACCCCCTCTACCTCCCACCCTTCCACCAGCCACCCCCCATTCTACTCCTGTCCCTTGCCACCTATGGCAAGATGGAAAAGCTTGTCCTGAGGTCATAAGAGCAGAATTGCTGTCCCTGCCTCTCACCAGCTACAGCACTCAGGAGAGTGACCACTACACCTCACCTGGCAACACAGTAAAGCTAGCCCTGATGGTGTGGGTGTGGCAGAGCCACCCCGAGGGTGTGAAAGCTAGCCCTATCCCTGTCCATCACTTCAAGGGGCAAACCAGCTGGGGCAATGTTGGAGAGCTCACCCTGGTGGTGAGGACGGGGTGGAGGCTGTGGAGAACTGGCATGTGGACCAACACTGCAACTACCTAGGCCAAGAACCAGGGTTGTGAGTTGGCCCACTCCACATCCACCCCATCTATGATCTGCAGGAGCACGTGAAGTTGTTGGTCCTGCAGACCCAAAGCTCCAGAATCTCCCCAACACAGGACAACAACAGGATATCCAAGAGGAGTCCCAGTGAGGGTCCAGTGTCAATAGGGTGAAGAAACCAGAGGCCTGGAACCAGACCAATGACCCTTTGAAATGAACACTTGAAAGTAAGGATAAATGGATAAAAGCATTTACTGTGTGACTCAGTGAGTCCCGCTACAGTTTCCTAGATGAGATTTTTTCTTTCTTCTTCTTTATTTGTCTTTTTTTCTTCTCAAATTTTATTTCATTTTTTCCCATGGGAGAGGTTGCAAGGGCAGATGGTGGATTTGAAGGGCATGGATCTTCTGGAGCTGAAGTTACAAATGGCTGTGAGCAGCCTGACATGGTAGATGGATGTATAGAAAATGCTGGAGTTCATTTTCCCTCCAATAAATAAGATCACTTCTGAAACCTGCTGTCACTTGACATAAACTCATTTAAGTTGTAAGAAGGTTAATGTGGGAGGTCGTTCTGTTTATGTGTTGCTTTTATTGATTAATGAATAAAGAAACTGCCTTGGCCTGTTGATAGGGCAGAACGTAGGTAGGTAGGTAGGCAAAGTTAGGCTGAATGCTGGGAGAAGGAAGGGCGGCATCAGAGAGATGCCATGGAGCTGCAGGCAGAGTCAGACATGCTGAAACTTTGCCAGTAAGCCACTGCCACATGGTGATACACAGATTAATAGAAATGGGTTAAATTAATATGCAAGAGTTGGCCAATAAGAAGCTAGAACTAATGGGCCAAACAGTGATTTAATTAATACAGTTGCTGTGTGGTTATTTTGGGGGCTAAGCTAGCCAGGCGGCCAGGAACTGGGCAGCGGGAACCAACAAAGCAGTATGCTCCACCAACAGAAGATTATCATTGTTCCTCCCCCCCAATCTGGAATGACAACCCTGTAAAAATCGGTAAATAAGTTCTCAACGTATTCTGCTAAGCTAGCCATCCTACTTACAACTTTTGCTCCAACTTGCCTGGATGTATCTGTCCATTTCTTTTTTTGATTGAGATTAATAAACATTATAAAACTCTCTCAAAGACAGAGCACTTTCTGTTCCTCATGTCATTCTCAATTCAGATATTTACTTGTAGTTTTGTTGGTAAGTATTCTGCTAATTATGTTCCTATATNCTATCTATCTATCTATCTATCTATCTATCTATCTATCTATCTACCTATCTATGAATCTATCTATCTATGTATCTACGTATCTACCTATTTATCTGTATATCTATATCTATATTCCATTTATCTAGAATAATAGGAGATTAAAACCATTTGTAACATTTTCATAGGAGATTAAATTCTACTTAACTCTGTGCAATGACATGACAAATATTACTGAATTTCTCAAAAATCTAGCATCTTATGACTTGTTCTGTGTTAATTTTTTAAAGTCAAGGCCTTTACTATAGACTAGACATAACTACTATGTTGGTGTCTTAATGTTCTTTCTTTTTGCTTCTTCGAGTAATGTTTTCAAACTGACACTTTTGCACTTATTTTCTCTAGGAAATCCCAGGGCAGGCATCATCCATTAGAGAAGGAATGAGGGGTTAAAGAAAGTAAGTTTTGTTAATATGGTCCTATGGTTTCTTGTCATTTTGGACAAGTTGTATCTGTCACATCCTCTATTGTAAAAGACCCAATGAAATGTTCTAATGAAGTAGTTAACAATCTCAATGATGTCATATCATACTCCTTGACAAATGGCCTTTTGCAGACTAAGGTTTTATTCACTATGCAAAGACTACATTATGAAGGGAAAAATCCCCAATACCCCAGAGCAACAGGCAGCTGCATCTGAAGCAATCAGACAGGGAAGGTTGAGCCAGGTCATCACCCAGCTCTGCCTGTCCCCTGGGACTCATGGCTCTACTCATCCAGAACAGTCGACACTGTAGTGTTGTTAAGCTCACTGCTCACAGAAGCTGAGGCCAGCTGGATGCTCCTGTCTACAGTGGGGACTCTTCCACTAACAGTTGCATCAGTGTTCCTCTTTGGCCTCAGCAGAATAATGAAGCACTTGGGAAGAAATATGCAGCCTAACAAGCCATAGCTGGATGCCAAAATGGCAAATAATTCCACGGCCACTTTAAATTTGCCTTTGGTGCTCAAGTACGCAGGGACAAAAGAGATCCAGACAATGAAAAAGACCAGCATCGCAAATGTGATGCATTTCCCTTCATAGTAGTTATCTGGTAGCTGGCGAGCCACAAACGTTNAAGGCCAGAAGGACATCAAACCCAAATATGGAGCACAGGAACTCTATAGAACCTTCATTGCATTCAAAGATGATCTTTACATTTTGAGGTTCAATGTTCTTGAACACCCTCGGAGGCTCCAATACCAAGTAAGCTGAGCATACACCAATCTCCCCTAAAACACAGACCAGAACAATGAGTTTTCGAATAACGGGGTGCATGGATATAAGCCGAGTTTTGGATATGGAAATCCTGTAGGCAAAAAAGAGTGAAATAGTCTTTCCGAGAATGGAAGACAGACAGAGGCAAAAGCCTAGTGCCAGAGTGACCTGGCGGGCCATGCAGGACCAGTTCAATGGCTTGCCTATGAAGAGCAAGGAAGAGAGCACCGTGATGACCAGAGACATCTGAATGAGGAAGCTCAGCTCCCGGTCATTGGCCTTCACCAATGGAGTGTGCCTGTGGATCACATACACCACGGTGACTGCCAAGACCACAAGTGCCCCCAAGATGGAGAGGATCACAAGGGTGAACCCCAGGGCTTCTTCATAAGTGAGGAATTCTACTTCCTTTGGCACACACTTGTTCTTCTGTGCATTGGACCAGTCATCTTCCCCACATGGGTCACATTCTCTTTGGCCTATTGAGAAAGAGCAGAGAATTGATTGTAAGGAACCCAACTGTCACCTTTAACTGTGAATAATGCAGAGCAGTCAAAGGCATGAGCAAACTATGTGTGTGTGAGTGTATGAATGCACACATGCATGTGCATGTAAATGTGCATGTGTGCTCTTAAATTTAATGTGAGAAAATGGCCTTGTTGCCGACAGTTGCTGTGACAGGTTGAGCGTTGTTTTTTATTTTAGGAATTGAGCATTTCTCCCCAACCCCAGGCTTTCTTGAATTGGTCTTTTCCAGTGATGTGCTCTTCTCTTTCTCTTCCATCTATTTACAAGGAAAGAGAAGTGTGTTCTTACTAATCCCAGAACTGCCCAACAATGAGAAAGTCACAGCTACTGAGGTAAGACAATCAAAGGACTGGGACACAGTTGGTTAAGACCCTTGTGTGTTCAGCCCCTCATTCAGTATCCTCTTATTGAGGAGAATTGTGTATATCCCCAATGAAATGTCCCCAACTCCAGATGCTCAGTTGAATGAGTGATGAGGCTGAGGGTAGGAGGAAAAACAAAACCATCACTTCTGCCCCCTGAGGTTAAGAAGGCCAAGTGTGTCTGGATGGAGGCTCTAATAGGAAGCATTGGTGGACCAGAAAGAACTACTTGTGGTGAGGCTATGGCATATGAGGGAATGGGTCTACCCAATGTTAATTTAAAGATCCAGGGAAAGACTAGTGTTTCCTTTCAGCCATTCTGACTCCCAGTCTGGACATCTCCGATGGAATTCTGTGTGGACACTGGGGACCTGTATCTAGGGAGCTCTGCAGGATACAGGGTGCTTGTTTTCCAACACAGACCATTTTATCCTTTTTACATGATTACTCTTAAGGGACATGTGACAAAAGACAAGTGTATTTTTGTTACTTCAATAGTAACAAGAAGTTGAAATGTAAATAGTCCTGCTCCAACTGACTTTACAAAACCAAGCTGCCTAAGTCACCTCCAGAGAGCAGCAACTGAGCGAGCTCCTGCAGCAGCGCTGTGCCCTGCATGTGCTCTCAGTGCACAGCACCTTANGCAGGATACAGGGTGCTTGTTTTCCAACACAGACCATTTTATCCTTTTTACATGATTACTCTTAAGGGACATGTGACAAAAGACAAGTGTATTTTTGTTACTTCAATAGTAACAAGAAGTTGAAATGTAAATAGTCCTGCTCCAACTGACTTTACAAAACCAAGCTGCCTAAGTCACCTCCAGAGAGCAGCAACTGAGCGAGCTCCTGCAGCAGCGCTGTGCCCTGCATGTGCTCTCAGTGCACAGCACCTTAAGACAAGCGGGTGACTCATATCCAGCTGTCGTTAGTGGTGAGTATCTTTTAGGAATAATAGTTTAGACTACCATTACATTATGGTTTTATACATAGATCACATTTCATTTTTATGGTATTTCCTTATGAAATTTATGGTGGTAGGTTTTTTCTTACTTCAGAAATGAAAATTATTATTTTCCTTTATTCATACTGCATATTGGATAATTTTGGATGCTTCATGATATTTGTTATAGGTTGTTTATATCTTTTCATAAAAAGGATTGCATGTTTTCTGACAATACTTTTTTATTTTAAGTGTATTACTACCAATAGAAAAAGTGCCCATCTCTACCTAGTTTCTCTGATACATATCCATCAGCACATGGGATGCAATCAAAGCAACAGATGGGTTGACCATGTCGAATTCCCTTCCTGGTTCCTGGAGGACACAGTTTTGTGCAGACTGAATCTGGAATCTAGCAAAGACAAAGACAGTAGGTATAACAAATCCTTGAAACTTTTCCACTTGTGAAACTGAGGAAGTTCACAGCTGTATTTCCACAGAGACATGTGTCCTATATATAAAGATGAATCCAGAATAGTGAGAAAAGATAGCAGACAAAGCATGACAATATAGAGAGATTAGAAAGAACTTCTACTGAAGAACGATGCTGAGATTGACTCTGAAAGGCCAAACAAACACTAATGGCAGCTCTATGTAATATTGGTGTTCAAGATCAGATTAATATCACATAAGCTGCTGTGAATCAGACAGTTTGCTAAGTCTTTTTCTGTTTTGATGAGACCTGTGATCCCATCTTCATCATCAGCCCCGGAAAGATATTTATTGTCATTAGTGCATCCCCAAAATATTATTTATTAGTTAGACATTGATCATAAGTGGCTGGTAGCAAGGAAGAAAAGTAAGGTCTGTTCCATGAGAAGAATCATGAAGGTACAATAATAATATAGAGAGGGCATAGCTTGGAAAGTTTTCTTGGTATATTTAGAAATTCAGTAGTAACCACAGGCCTCTTTATGTTTTTATGTTCAATATGGATGTGCACCTTGAAATCCAGAATAAACCTGATATTTGTTGATCACTTTTATATTAATCTGGGGAGATAATTATTTACAGAACAGATAAAATATGCTTTCTGAGCCAGGGATAGTGACAGCTTGAGCTACATAGTAATACCCCAGTTAAAAAAAACAAAAACAAGGGGGCTGGAGAGATGGCTCAGTGGTTAAGAGCACTGCCTGCTCTTCCAAAGGTCCCGAGTTCAATTCCCAGAAATCACATGGTGGTCACAACCATCTGTAATGAGATCTGGTGCTCTCTTCTGACCTGCAGGCATGCATACAGACAGAACACTGTATACTTAATAAATAAATAAATCTTAAAAAATCATCTAGAAGATTTAAAAATAAAAAACAAACCAAACAATAAAGCAAACAGAAAAACTAGAAAATTTAAGCTTACAAAACTATGTACCATTTAAGACATAGTACACATTTTTCGTGCTATTGGTGAATTTTAAATTTGTTTGAATTACCTATAAAACAACTTCATTACGTAAATATAACTCCAATCTTAGTAGAGAAGACAAAATAAAATTAATATGTTCTGTTGAAGCATTCTCAAACTATCAAGCTATTACTAAGTTATGTTAAAATTCTCATGAGTTTTAGTGTAACATCAATTCTTTAAAGTCTAAATAAACAAGAAGCAACATGGGAAAACATATGCTACACTAAGGAAATTTATTTGGAATATGACAAAAAAGTTAGGTGTTTTGCATTTACTTAGTACCTGAAAAAATTAATTTCTCTTTCTATATAAATATATAAAAAATATGGCAGACCAACTAACCCTTGAAGATTCCGTATTCCAATATAATGTTGAGTTCTTTGGAAGAACAAGTTCAAAACTTGATTCTTGGAATTTGTATTCTCCAACCTTGACAAAGGTGATTCCTCCAGTATTATCTATTTGCCAGTTGAGAATATCATAATATCCAATTTCCAAATCTCCATTGAGGTCAAACTGTATTTTTCTTCCATCATGGGTGGTAAATTTCAATATCTTTAAGTATGTCATTAGCTAAGAAGGAAGTGGGAACAAATAAAAAGCAATGTATAAATATTTTAATATTTAGAATTTTAATCTTTACAAAGAAATTAGATTTGAATTCATATGGAATTATGGAATTATATTTTATTTTTTGCCACCCTTATTTTTGTTACCAACTGTGAGATCTCTAGCGACAGGTGGCAATTCAAACATAAAAAGTGATTGACTGAATTGAGATGTGCTGTGCATGTAATAAGCATATTGGATTATAAATAATGGAAACTACCCTGTTAATAATTTCATATTATTTTAATACCATGACAACACATTAAATTATGATAACACAGTAAATTTTATTTTAGACATACTGGTTTAAATAATTTGCTTTACTTGCTTTTACCTGTTTTTCTTTAACTTTGGCTACTGCACAATTTTAATTTACCTCTGATATATATTAAAATTGTGTGTTTTTGTTAGAGTAACATAAGATTATAATAAGGCTTAGCGGTATTATATCTCCATACAAAGCAACAGGAGAATATTTGGAATATTTTTCATTCCCCTTACCCCACTTTCCCTATGTAAAGTTACCAAGGTTCACAACTATTGCCTTCCTTTGAAAATCTCACAGTCTTGTAGAGAGACTACACCATCAGGCATAGAAAGTTAAATTCAATAAAGAGTACATTGTTGTGCAACCATTTTCCCCAAACTGAAGCATTTCATCCTTGCAGGGAAGCTCTTTACGTTTTAAGGTAAACAACTCAAAATAGCTTCAGGAAGTCCCTGAAACTGACCAGATGCACTAGGTCCCTCCCTGCAAGAGTATCCAATGAAAGCTGAGAGTCCCTTTCAGACTACTTGAGCAAAACTGCAAAGAAGCCTCCAGCAAGCCAAGCTGCAAAGAAAACTGTTGACATCAGTCCATGTGCTGGGAAGAAATAGAAACCAATTTTGTTTCCTGGAAGGTCTTTAGATTAACTTTGAAAGAACACTCCTTTGAGCTGCCTGAACGTTGTGGTAGATTTGTACACTGTGTGAAGGCATATTTACTGTGGTTGGTGTAAAAAAAAAAAGCTGAATGGTCAATAGTTAGCAGGAGGTATAGGCTGGATTTCCCAGGAGAGAAAGGAAAAGAACAAGGAAACTAGGCATGTAGAAGATGCCAGGAGACATAGAGAAAAATCAGGATTTGCAAGATGTAAGATAAGTAATGCCATGTGATTGAACATACATTAATATAAATGGGTTAATTCATATTATAAGAGCTAGTTAGGTAGAAGCCTAAACTATAGGCTGAACTTCCATAGTTATAAGAAGTCTCTGCATCATTATTTGGGAGCTGGCTAGAGGGACATAGAAAAATCATTACACTTTAAGGCTGTGCCATATGCTCCAGGATCCCCATTTTTGTGAGTTGTCACCCGTGCTGGGGTAGGCCTTGGTGATGCAATTGTCTTTGAGTCATTTACACTCCTGTAAGTCACCCCTCACCTCACCCATATTCCTTTGAATAACCTCAGTACAACTCATTGGGTCACTAAGATGGACTTTGGAGGTCTCCAAACTTTGGTCTGTTGTGGGCTTCCTATCTGGGGTGAGTAGATATGTGTGTTACATCTCCCCAAGAAAAGTTTTGTCACACAACAGTTGCTATGGCAGAAGAAATGTTGGAAGGGCATAGGTGGGACAATGGCCAATTAACTCAGGAAATAGGAAATCCTTCATTTCTCAGAAAGTGTCCACGTTAGTTGGACTAAGCCAATTAGCAGGAAATTTCTTTGAGAGTATGTCTCTGCATTCTAAGTTCCAATAGTGCAGAAAAGGATGTGGCCAGTGGTATAACAATTCATGGGACCAATGTTAAACCTACGGGATCAAGGATAGCCATCAACAAGAATCTTATAAGAAAATAACCTTTCTCTAACTCGCACTTTACCTTATTAATTTTAAATAGGTAGGAGCATGTTTCTTTAGCATACAGGTAACCCATCACTCGGGCATATCCTTGATCTTCATCTGCACTTGGATTTCTCAATGAACCTAGTGTGGTCACCAGCTCTCCACAGACCAATAAGGCTGCAGAAGCTGGTAGACAGAGCCTGGATGATAGTCTCTGAGGGTCCGAAGTCTTTGGTTCTGTTAAATATCTTGACCCTAAGTAAGGCACACACTTATCAAGCATTATTTGCCTGGTCTGTGAAGAGAAAATAATTATTCTTCTCTGCCTTTGTGATAGTGATTAATGCTACATACCTGGAGGAATTTACTAAGTGAATACACTGAGACAGTGTTTCAGTCACCAGTCACCCCCAGAGCTACGTTCTGTCACCTGGCCTCTGGTTTCTCTTCTGCCTCTTTTCCTGTCTGTTCTTCTCAATTTCAATGAAATGTATGTCAGAAATCATGAAAATTCAATTTTATTGCTACATCCATGAAATTCCACCCCTTTATCAAAGAGTCAAGCAAACAAATAGTCAACGACTTCCAGACTCTGTCCCTTCCCTAGTCTAGACTTCCCACAGTTTCATGTGTTTGTTGTTTTTGGATGGTAGAACACAATTCTCTTCTATCATATATTTCATAAGGGTTTAGAAATGCCGGATGAGTATTGGGCATGCATCTAATCCCAGAGATTGATGCAAAGTATATAGCATGAACTTGTCTCAGAAGGAGAAGGATGGGAAGGAGCTGGAGAAGAACACAAGAAGGCAGAAGGATTCAGGAATGTCCAACTAAATAACAGAATTTCCAAGGTTTTCTTGTCCTGTCTGTTGGTAGGATAAGCTTGAAACTAAGTACACTGTGTATTCATTTTGTTTTGTTAAACAAATATTTATGGTAACACTTTTACCAGGCCTTCCTATTTGTATATTATTCTATACCATAAGGACCTAATTTTTCTTTACACTGTTGACATCTGGTTCTGTGGTGATATTTTGTTTTTGATCTAACAAAGTTTGCCTAAAGATCAGAGTGTGCAGGTAAGTCACTAGATAGCCATAGAGGCCCAGCAGAGGCGGCGTATACCTTTAATTCAAACACTTGGGAGGCAGAGGCAAATGGATCTGTGTGAATTCAAGGCTGCACTGGGCTACAGGGGATTTTTCAAGTTTAAAAGAGAAACAGAGAGAAGTAATGATGGCTCACACCTTTAATCCCAGTACTTGGGAGTCACACATTTTTAATCCCAACATTAAGAATGGCCATGGATTGTCAGAGAGGAATATAAAGCAGGAGGAGACAGGAACTCAGTGAATTCAGTCTGAGGGGGGACAGGGTCACCCCTTTGGTCTGAGGATTCACTAGAGGTAAGAACTAGTTGGTGGCTGTTTTGTTTCTCTGATCTTTCAGAATTGACCCCTATATCTGATTCTGACCAATTATTAAGACCAATCAGAATTTGTGCTACATTGTTCTATGGTCAACCCTCGCTATAGACAACTACTGACTTTTATATTGACACTATGTGGGCTCTAGACCATTTTTAAAGCTTGTTTTACTTGCAGCAACTGTTTCTTTGAGTAAATTTAAATTTAGCATTTCAGTGTTCAGATAAACTATAAGATCATCACTCAGCAGGAAACAGTATTCTTTATTATGACAAATGTATTCTAAAGACTTGTAAAATTAGATTTTTGACATTTACAATATAATTTAGTTTATCATTATCTATTCATCACAGCTTTCTTTGTACCAGTAAACATATCTTTTGCTCTAACTTTGTCTTGTTGCTATGACAATAACATGACCTAAAGTAACTTTGGTTATTTGGTTTTCATTTCCAGATCACAATCCATATCTGATGAAAATCAGGTTAAAAACCTGGAGGCAATACCGCAGAGGAGTGCTGCTTACTGGCTTGCTCTCTGGTGTATGATGAGCTACCTTTCTTATAAAGTCCAGTCCCACCTGCCTAGAGATGGTGCCACTCAAAGTGGAGTGAGCCCTCCCACATCAACCATCAATCAAGACAAGCTCATATAGACAAAGAGCAATGTGATCTGAGACATTCTTCAATGGAGTGTCCCTCTTCCCTGGTGATTCTAGGTTGTGCCAAGTTGATAATAAAACTATTATCAGCATCTCTAGCATTCAGATTCTTCTTCATTTCTAAGTTCCAAGTTGATAAATGGAGATGGCATACTCTACAGAAATAGCTCACACTAAAGCAGGGGCAAAGAACACACAAATGAAGCTGTAATGTTTGGAAGTTTCAAAAATGGGAAATTCTTAGAGATGATAGAGGGAATTTCAATAAAAAGAACAAGAGCCAACTCAAAGTGGCTTCCAACAGTCAAATTTGTGAGCTCTTGGCAGCAGCAAACAAACAAACAAACAAACAAACAAATAAATAAATAACACTCAGAATAGAAGTTTCCTTGAGTCCATCTTGATATCTAAACTGGTAGAGATAAAATAGAAGTCCAGATTACATGTGGATGAAAGAGTGAAATGGAAAAGTAATCATTTTTCAAGCAGCAATGGAAAAGACAGTTAGGGAAAGAAAAGTTTTAAATGGATGGTTAAATTGGTGAAGAAAATACGATGAAAAGCAAGAGAGTTTTACAGCTGGAAAATGTTGCCTAGAAAGATAATTACTGTTGTCATTTTGTTTTGATCCTTGAAAGATGGCCTTACTTTGTATCTCTGGTGGCCCTGGAATACACAATGCAGCCAGTGTTAGCACTGAACCCATGGCAATACTGTCTCAGCTAGAATAGAAGGCATGAGTCACCACATTTGACTCTCACAAGTTAACTATTAATTCAGGTAATAAACATAGTATTTTTCTGCTGAGACATCACTTAACAGCAATAATGAAAAATAATTATATCATTTGAACTCTGATATGCAATATTTAAGAGGAATCCATTCAAGCTGAAGAAATGTCTCAGATATTTATAGAACTTATTGATCTTGAAGATGACCAAGATTTGATTTCCAACTCAACAAGGCAGTTCATGATTGCCTATAACTCCAGTTACAGGTGTTCCTGTGCCTTTTTTTCTGACTCCCATGGTGCTACAATGCATGTGGAACATGCAGACAAAACATTCATATGCATAAAATAAAATGAATCCACAAACAGACACAATGTCATCTCTGTCATTTCTCCAAATAATGTACGTGTTCAACCTAATCATGATAAAAAAAATTGGACAAACCCAAATTGAAAACCAGTCTAAAAATGCCTTGTCCAGTGCTGTTAAAAGTGTTATTGATAAGGAGTTGGAGGAGTGGATCAGTGGTTAAGAGTATTTCCTGCTTTTCAGAGGACCAAGGATTAGTTCTAAGCACTCACATGGTGCTTCCCAACCATCTATAACCTTTTAGAGCATTTGAGCCCCCCTTTCTGACCTCTGTGAGTATAGTCATGCATGTTGTGCACTTGAATGCACACAGCCAAACACTCATGTGATGTGGGATTTCCCTCTGTATGCTATGAATATGTTTTATTACCATTGGTTAATAAAGAATCTGCTTTGGCCTATGGCAGGGCAGAATATAGGTAGGCAGGAAAGTTAAACTGAATGCAGGGAGAAAGAAGGTGGAGTCATGCAGATGCCATGAAGAAACAAGACGTAAGGTAAGAAACCATGAGCTTCATGATAAAAATGTATAGTAATAGAAATGGGTTATTTTAAGATGTAAGAGCTAGTTAGGAATATGCCTGACCTATCGGCCAAACAGCATTCTAATTAATATAGTTTCTGTGTGATTATTTGGGTCTGGGTGGTCGGGAAAAGAAAGTGGAGTTTCCATTTACACTCATGCACATTAACTGAAGTAAAATAAAATGGAACTTTAAAACAAGGTATCAAGGATAGGGAAACACTCAAAGAATGGTCACAGATTGAGTGATGACAGCTGGAGCACTAAGAAGAGCCAGCAGTAAATGCAGGGAGGGGGTAATTAGAAAATGAAAGTCAAAGGGAAATGCAAGGGTCCCAGCCACTGTGGCCTCTATTAAATTGATAGACTGTGATTGATTACAAGTATAGTGAAGATGATCAGACAAGGAAGAAGAGGTAAGTTAGAGACACTAAGTGGGCCTCCTCCAGGGCTGGCAGGGCCAGGGCAGGGAGGCTCAAGCTCTATAATTTTAGTAAGAGGGAGGTGAGGATGGAAACAATAGGGAATCTTGGGTGAAGCTCACTCAGGCTACAGGGCACCAACATGAGTTGTTTGACAGGAGATGAAGGACAGGCAGTATGGATTTGAATCTTCCAGATAACTCCCCATGATCTTCACCCCTGACATTCATGCTTTTGTGTAGTTCCTCCTATGTTGTATGAAGACTTCATCTTCGAGGTTTTTCTTTTAAGTGAGAACCTGCAAAAGTCTATTTAACAATTTATCAAGGGCTGCAATGGAAAGCAAACTAACGAATATAGAGCAAGGGAGACACCACTAATCCCTGCTGCTGCTGACTTGTCATTCTCCCGAGTGTGACAAGGACCAACTACAATGCTTGTTTGACTTCTGACCAGCCAACAGAGCGCATGACCCTCTCCTCAGTTTCTTCAGATTGCATATTCAGAGAAAACCGTGCCCATGATGATTTATTTACTCCCAAATGTCATTGGTTAATGGGATCAAACTCCCACGACATTTCCACCTTTTTTTCACTAATTACATATCTTATCAGGGACCCTAGAGATACATCATCTACTGACAGCAGAAAGGAGTTTGGACAAAATGACGTCTACTTTCCCAAGAGCTGGGGGATGTAGATGGTCTTTGGTTATTTGGTAGGTTATGGATGTTTGTGATAGTTAGGAAAATATAGGAATATTGGATAAAAAGACAACTGTTAATCTCAGATATTTTATGTTGACATTGATTTTGGTATAGTGATACAAATTTAAAGTTAATTTTGTTACACTGTATATGTGTTTCTATTCTTATTTAAAGGATTTTTGTGTATTGATACAAATTTAAGGTTGTTTTTGTTCCAACATATCATATTTATATTTCTACTCTTGTTTAAGGTGTTACGTTTATGCAGCTCATTTAAAAATGCAATGTACAGTTAAGAAATACAAATTAGGAGGTCGTGTCAGTTTCCCCTAATTTGTATTAGGGGAAACAAGATCTCCTGAGAAAATTAAGAGGGGGGGCAGAGAATGGAGGATGGAAGGGGAGGGTGAGGGGAGAAGGGGAGGGAGGAAGAGAACATGAGGGAATGGGAGGCTCAAAAGGGGGAAGGATAGTGATGGAGAGAAAGGAAAGAGATATCTTGATTGAGGGAGCCATTAAAGGACTATCAAGAAACATAGCAGTAGTGAAAATCTCAGGATGACCCAAGCTAAGACTCTAAACAGCAGTATAGAGGATGCCTAAACTGGCCTTTCCCTGTAATCAGACTGATGACTACCTTAATTGTCATCATAGAACCTTCAACCAGCAACTGAGGGAAGCAGATACAGAGATCAACAGCAAAGCACTGGGCTGAGGTACCTGAGATCAGCTCAAGAGAGAGAGGAGAGATAATATGAGTAAAGAGGTCAAGAGGATACCCTCAGAAAGAGCTGAACTAGTGAGAGCTACTGTGGACTGATAGTGGACTAACCTCCATAGGACCAAATTAGGCCCACTGAATGTGGAGGATAATTGCAAAGCTTGGGCAGCCTGTGGGGCTCTCACTTGTAGTGGGAAGAGGGAAGGAGTGGGAACAGAGATAGCTATATAAAATGAGAAAAGATTGTATTAAAAATTCTTAATAAAAAAGAAAAAGAAATACAAATTAATAGTCATCTATGATAGTCAAACTTAAGTCAGGTTTCATTAGGTTTTCTAGATATATAGAAATATATTTCAGATGAATAAGAAATCTTCAAACACTTAAAATACCTACAGAATATGACATCTAAAATATTTTAAGAACTTAGACTTTTTTTGAGACTGAGACACTGGCAGCACTAATTACTTCAAGAGGATAATGGGCATTGAAATAGCTCCTATGGAGTTTGCTTTCAGTATGGAAAGGTTAGTCATTTGGGCAAAAAAAACTGCTCTTACCTGGACTGCTTGTCAATATGCTCTATAAAATGGACATGCAGGACCCACAGGAAAATTATTGCTGAACTTGCCAAAACATGGTGGGGCTCCTGCTTCATGAAATAGTCTGCTGGACATTCTGACACACACAGAAGAAAGCAGCTAACAAATTTTGCCAAAATAGGTGTAACAGTCCTTCAAGTTTTCTACTTCACTGAGAAATCTGCCAAACACTATAGGCATGTAGGCTGAATATGGATGCCCCAACATCATAGAAGAACTTTGGGTGACTGTCCAGGCAGCGAGAAGTCTCTGCCATTTTAGAGTTTTGGAAGTTGCTTACAATGTACTTCCTGTTACTCAGGTAATATTAAGTCCTTCTAGGGTCTTTGATGGAGTATAAGACTAAACAGTTAGAATTATAGTTTTTCTTAGTTATGATAAAAGATAAGTTAGATATAAAAATTTAGACTCACAAAGATAAAAGAGATGATAGAGTATTTTCTTTAATTCTGCCAAATTCAAATAGACTAAATTTTGTAACTTTAATTCTTGCTTGATAACTTTTGTCATGTGTAATTTTACAATGTTGAAGTTAAATCCTTCATTTTGAATTATACAGAAAGGGGGAGATGATGTGAGATGCCCTTCTTTATGCTGCCAATATGTGTTGCTATTATTGGCTGAAGAATAAAACTGCTTTTGCCTATGGTAGCACAGAATATAATTAGATAGAAAATCCAAGCAGATACAGGAAAAAAGAAAAAGGAGTCGAGAGACACCAGAAGCTGCCAGAGAAGCAAGATGTAAGGTAACAAGCCATAAGCTTCATGGTTAAATATAAAAAATAGAAATTGGTTAATTTAAATGTAAGAGCTAGCTGGTAATAAACTTGAGCCATTGAACAAACAATTATTAATATGAAATTTCTGAATGTTTATTATATAAGTGGTTGTGGGACTGAGTGGGACATAAAAAAAGCCTCCATCTATTTTCCTTTGAGATAGATAGATAAGATTAATGACTAAAATAAAATTACTGGAGTGTAAGGAGAATTGTTTGTAATGCCCAGGAACCATTCTAACCTGGATGGACATATATGTCTTTGCCTAACATGACAATGATGTTTTGGGTTAGATTACAAGTCCCATATTGTATAGAGGAAACAGAAAAAAAAATTGAAATAACCACAGTCACTAAATCATGTTTCCTCCTAGATACCTTTAAATTTTGTTTCTGTAAAGAAAAAGAGGTTATTTTGTAAAAGGCATTATTATAATTTGTTTGGTGGGATAGAGTTTTTAATCATTGACAGCAAACCTCATAATTTGGTAACAAGTGAGGACTTAAAATGAACAATCAAGCCATTCAGACAAGTCATTATGGTAAGTTTGATGCTATAAAATTGTATGGAAGCAAGTCAACAGTTTTAATGGTGTAAATTTGACAACAAAACCTTGAATTTTTCTTATTCTATGTCATAGAATAAAATAAACCTACCTCTTTGGGCTCAAAGTCAGGTATATGTAAACATTTTGTGTTTGCTTTATCTGCTTCTGGTATGTCACATGTACTGAGACGATCCAGGGCATAAGCCATAGCATACACAGCTTGTCTGACGTTGTTCGTGATTCTGAGCTGAGACACATCCAGATAGGTATTTTTCAGGTCTTCCAGCTTCTCCTCTCCAGTGCAGAGCTGATCAGACATGTCATACAACCTGTCTTCTTTGCCAGTCATATTCACTCTGTGGTCCACATTGTAAGGCACACTGCTATTGGGCCAGGTACAGTTAAAAGCAGTTTGCCAGAATTCAATGGTCAGGACATTGTTTGGATCCTTGCTAGGGTGCACATCATAAAGAAATTCCTTCAGTCCTGGTATAACGGTTCTTGGTATTGCAAATCCAATAGTTCCGCCAAAATAGGGAAAGTACTCGGGCTTTGCAATGAGGGCCGAGGTAATCCAGGCTTCGCTGGCTATCCATGTCCTGTCAGTTATGTTATGATGAACCATCTCCAGCACAAAGGGGCTGAGGTCAATGTCAGAGGTAAAAAGCACAATGACTCTGGCAGTGGAACTCTTCACTGCGTTGACGGCCTTTTGCATTTTCTCATTGGAGTAGACTTTGGGGATGGTTTCAGAGAATGCAATACAGAGGTTGATACTCTCCATCTTTTCTTTAAATGCTTTTACTCCATATTTTCCATAATCGTCATCAGCTGCAATAGCACCTACCCAGACCCAACCAAAGTGTTGGATAAGATTCACCATGGCCTCAGACTGGATCTTATCACTGGGNGTGATTCTGAGCTGAGACACATCCAGATAGGTATTTTTCAGGTCTTCCAGCTTCTCCTCTCCAGTGCAGAGCTGATCAGACATGTCATACAACCTGTCTTCTTTGCCAGTCATATTCACTCTGTGGTCCACATTGTAAGGCACACTGCTATTGGGCCAGGTACAGTTAAAAGCAGTTTGCCAGAATTCAATGGTCAGGACATTGTTTGGATCCTTGCTAGGGTGCACATCATAAAGAAATTCCTTCAGTCCTGGTATAACGGTTCTTGGTATTGCAAATCCAATAGTTCCGCCAAAATAGGGAAAGTACTCGGGCTTTGCAATGAGGGCCGAGGTAATCCAGGCTTCGCTGGCTATCCATGTCCTGTCAGTTATGTTATGATGAACCATCTCCAGCACAAAGGGGCTGAGGTCAATGTCAGAGGTAAAAAGCACAATGACTCTGGCAGTGGAACTCTTCACTGCGTTGACGGCCTTTTGCATTTTCTCATTGGAGTAGACTTTGGGGATGGTTTCAGAGAATGCAATACAGAGGTTGATACTCTCCATCTTTTCTTTAAATGCTTTTACTCCATATTTTCCATAATCGTCATCAGCTGCAATAGCACCTACCCAGACCCAACCAAAGTGTTGGATAAGATTCACCATGGCCTCAGACTGGATCTTATCACTGGGTATTGTGCGATAATAAGATGGAAACTGGAATTTGTCACTAAGAATTGGGCAGGAAGAAGTATAGCCAATCTACAATTGAAAATATTTATAGCTATTAGAAAGTCAAAGCATAATTTTAATGACAGCTTCAAAAATTTCTGCAAGGGAAGTACTGAGTAGTTCTCTCTTGCCCTAACATCTTTCCATAGACAGTCAGTTACTATGGGTGCTTTTACCTGGTGGGTGGGGACTATTCTGGGTAACACTTTGCTTGCCCTCTCAACACAAAGTGTCATGGCTGCCATTTTTTTAAAGATGAAGACCACCAATGCACTAGTTTTCATGGGTGGGAGCACAGCATTGTCAGGGAGGCCACTTCTCTTTCCTTTATCCTCCTGGACTTCGGTGACTCTTCTGAGTCAAGATATCTGGACTCCTGATCAGCTTTAGCGTCTTACGTGCAGAGAGGATGGAGGGTGTGCCAGTCTTTGTCTCCATGGTCTCTCCTGCTCTCACCTCTGCTCCCTTACTTCCCTTCTGTTCTTCTCTTTCAGATTCCTCCTGGAGCTCTCCTGAGTACATAGGTCCTAAAACTTGCCCTGATGCCTGGGAGATGATAGAACATGCTCACCAAACGGATGTCTAAACATCCGTTCTCCAGCAAAGTTACCTGAAACTCTCTTTTTAATGTACAGAACTTGAAAAATGAAAAGAATGCTTCCCTCACTTGCTCAGTAGTCCTTGCTTGTGTTTAGCATTTAGGGGGAACCTAGGAAGGAGATCAGGGAGCCCATATTCCTGGCAGCCTTTCATGTATCTTTGTTGTCGCCTACCCTCCATGTTGCTGTCTTATACTGCAAAACATGTGTCCTTCTCCCCATCCAATCTCATGTCACCTTGAGCCACCTGCAGTCTGATCGTCTATACCATACACTATAGCCCCAGACAGGTGATTCCTTCATGAATGCCGCATTATTCCTGTGTTCTCTTTTCCTTTGTCTTTTTTTACTATTCATATTCCATTGGCTAATGTTTATATTTTCCTTTCTAGCCACACATGCAGCAGATTCATGAGCGGTATTATGTAGGTATTCTCAAATCTCTTTGAGAAGCAATGACATCAGATTTCTAAGGTTTGCTAAATTGTTTATTATATAAGATCTTGGTACTTGGACCTCCTGTGTTTATGTTTCCCCAGAAGAAAATGACCATAATGATAACCTAGATTTTAAGGTTTCTTAATATCAAAGTATTAAACAGAAGATTTGTTTTGTCTTTTCCTTTCTGGATTAACTATAAGACTTCATGGAGAAATATATCTAGAATTTTCTAGGCTGTGCTTGAGTTCTACTTGAGTTTAGGGAAAGATAGAGCTCATAGCAGCTGCAGTTTGGATGAGCTGTATAAGCCCTCCCCTAAGGTATATACTGAATCATCTACCTTTCCTTGTATTCTATTTCAAGGTCTTTTCCTGGTCTTCCCATATTCACATTTGAAGCTCTCAGTTAAATACTATGTTGGGCTGAAGTTGTGCATCCTTAGTGCAGGATTTGTTTACCATGAGCCAGTCTCGGATTTTATCCCCAGGATCACAAGAGAGAGGTAGAGGTAGAGGGAGAGAGAGAGAGAGAGAGAGAGAGAGAGAGAGAGAGAGAGAGA
>LOEQ01003000.1:58212-68746 GCA_001685075.1 Bramus lutescens | reverse complement strand
GAGAGAGAGAGAGAGAGAGAGAGAGAGAGAGAACAATACAGCAGAAGGAACAGAAGTTTTTCTGCAGATCAGAATCTTGGGATGAACTTTGCATCAGAAACAAACCAGAGTTCCCACACTGCACACTTGAACTTGAGTTTGTAACAATTAACAGTGATTGTTACTGTTACTGTGTAGGTGCAGCCATAGTCTGCAACATCTGTGCTTCTCAAACCTCAGGGTTCACCTGAACCAACAGAGGTCTTCTGAAAGTGTGAACTCTGCTCAGCAGATGAGGGATGCAATCCCTGAGCCTATGTGTCTAACAAGCTTTCAGATGCTGCCACTGCTGCTGCTATTGGCCCACAGAGAACCCTCTGAGGAGCAACTTTCTGTGAAGCAACCATACCCCCACTTCCTGTCCGCTCTGTAAAATGAGGTAAAGTCATGCATGATCAGAGAACTTCACCTGGAATCCAAGCTAATGCTAAGCATTCTTCTCCAGTCAACCAAATAAATTTGTAGAAAAGATTAAACAATGGCTTACCCTTCACACATGGCTGATACAGGTTCCCCATCAGGATCATCTACTGGGATGGTCCTGGAGTGAATAGGAAATAGTCCTCCAATAACAACTGAGTGGTTTTTGGCTTCTACATAGCCAGTCAAATTGAACCTGCGCAGCAACCTGCATCTCCCATGCTGGATTTTATCTTGAGCATGTAATTCAACCCATAAAAATGCAGTTAATCCCAGAATCAAGCACCTCTTTCTGCTAACCATTTTAGTACAGCAAGTTTGAGGATAACGAGTGTTGAAATCACCCATGTTTGAAGGAAGCACCTTGATGGAGCATGGGAGTGTGTGTGTGCCTCAATCCAGTGGCCCGCTTGCTGCTCCTTGCTGCGTAATTTCACGTCCTTGTCACAGATCTCTCAATCACTTGCAATTTATGGATCTGGACTAGGAGCTGAGCAATCGTGTGAGAAGAGACACCTGAGTATTCTGTGTGCTTTGCACTGGTAAACAATGACAGAATCATGGGTTTCAGTGGGAAAGGTTTTTTGTTTGTTTGTTTGTAGAAACTGTCTTTTCTAGTTTAGCACTGTCATTCATCGCATCTCCCTGCAACCAACTCTGTGGTCTTTTCTACCCGGAAGATGTGCAAAAATGTCCTGCCTCATCATAAAGTACCAAAAGGGGGGACAGCAGGGCAAGCTTTCTCCTTTAGTTACAAACAAATGAGAATCACTAGGATGAAGCAAGTGAGTAGAAAATGTAAGAACCGGAATAGAAGATTTCAAGTCAGACCTGTGTTCTGTCTCTTTTATTAGCTGGATGGTAAGAAAGTCACATGGTTTCTGTGCCACAACAACCTCGTCAATAGCTAAGCTACCTTAGAAAATCCTGTTCAGCCCCAGGAAATGTGCCTACAAGGTAGGCACTCAGCTATTGGCCCCACCTCCAGCCACTTCTGCTGCCTCACTTGCTAGGCCCCTAGCAGTTTGTCCCTGTCATCCCCTCTGCTCCTTCTCAAACATCCCCCTACCTTTAGAATTCAGTTTCTAGTGCATAGTCAGAGTGAAATTCAGCATAAATTTCTGGATTGTGGAAATTGTGTAGAACATTGATCACATGGTTTTACTCCAAAGGATATTTTAAGAAACCATTGAGATCTAAAAAAAATCTTGGTATATAAGCTTTACTTACAACACTAAAATCTATAACAAACTAAAAGCACCACATAGGGAATATGGAATAAGGTATATCTTAGTTACAAGGGGTATGGGGTCCTGTAGATCTTGTTCTTAAAAGTATTCACTGGCCAAAGAGAATCCCCAGTGCAATTAAAGCGATAACTGATATCAGCTAGAGGGGTCCAGGTCACCAGGAGAACACAGCTCACAGAATCAACTAAGCAGAGCTCATAGAGCCTCACAAAGACTGAACCACGTAGACTGCAGGGTTCTGTGCTAGGCCCTCTGTATACAGGCTCTGGCTCTCTAGCTTGGGGTTTTTGTGGGAGTCCTAGCGGTGGGAGTGGGGATGTCTCTGACCCTTTTATTTGCTCCTTGGATTGTTTTTCTTCCCCTGGGTTCCATTGTTCAGTCTTGCTGTGAATGTTTGTACCTAGTTTTTATTGCATCTGGTTGTGCCTGTTTGGTTGATATCCTTGGGAGGCCTGCTCTTGTCTGAAGGGATATGGAGGAATGGTGGATCTGGGGATAGAGGGCAGGTATGGAGGGGAACTGGGAGGAGCAGAGGTGGGGATGCTGTAGTTTGGATATATTGAATGAGAGAAGACATTTATAGTGTTTTATGGTTCTTCACCTATGGGGTATCTTTGAAGGACTAAAAAGGAGCCTCTGTGAGACAGAAATCAAAAGAAGGGTTTTCATCTTCCCTCTTGTTTCACAGCCAATCTTCTTTGTATTTCTATATTCATTTCCAGGTCCTATCAATGCTCACAAAACACGCTGGAGAGCTATATTTTGCATACATTTTTAACTCTTTCATGTTTCTCTATATTATCTAATAGAATATGAGCAAATAGATTCGATTTCTCTAATGAATGAAAATATGCCATTGAAAGGAGTTCGTTCTCATTTTTAAATAGAATTCTTCCACACGTGCTCCTCCAACTGCAACCCCCACCATGCAGAGTTTCTCATGTGATACCATTAGGATCACCAATCACCTGGACCACACCTCACCACGATGGCCATTGCCTTCACCACATCCTCACTGTAAGACTTCTTAACTGTTGGTAAACATAGTTCATCTCCCCCCGACCCTAGAGTTTCCAAAAAGAAAGGCTCCCATTTCTAGCTCACTGGTGAATTCTGAGCCTATACTCATTTCCCCACCTTCAGAGTATTCCTGCCTTGACCGTGTGTCTAGGGAGTCTTCACCTTCCAATGTGTGGCTGTTTCATATCATCTCCCCTTGTCCTTTCAAGATGTTGCTGAAAAAACTTAGTGGCTAGATAGATTCTCTCAGGACTTGCTCCCTAGATGCCCTTCAGAATTTGGCTTCATGTAATAAATTATCGCACTGGGTGAGTGACCACTCCCCACGGCTAACAGAATGGGACTCCCTCCTAAGTTTACAAGCTTAGTCCAATTTTCTCAGCATGTTTTCAAGTGATTCTTCACTCCTGCTTGTCCTCCTTTTCTTGCCAGAAGGCAGCTGCTTCTGAGCAATTACCCTTTGGTTGCCAAAGATGCCCCTTGGCAATGGTATGTTTATCACCCACAGTGAATGTCCTAATCCTCTCAGGAAATGCTGTCCTAAAGACCATAAAATTATCAGTATGTATTATGTTAAGTTATATTATTGTTTTAAAACTAGTATTTTATACTTTCAAATGGTCTTCCCATTCCTTAGTCTTCTTCTAGGTTAAGAATTTGTAGTGATTTTTTATTTGTATTTTAATAAATAAAGCTTGCCTGAAGACCAGAATATAAAGCAGCCACACTATCAGTCATATAGCCCAGGCAGTGGTGGCACACATCTTTAATCCCGAAACTTGGGAGATAGAGGCAGAAGAATCTCTGAGATTCCAAGGCTACCCTGGGCTACCCAGTATGGATCCAGAAACAGATCCAGGTGGTGGTTCACACCTTTAATCTCAGAGTTTGGGAGTCACGCACCTTTAACTCCAGCACTAGAGTGGTGGAGGCAGGAGCAATATGGCTGGGCTTTTATTTTAAAACTAGTATTTTATACATCCAAACTGTCTCCTCATTCATTATTCTTCCTGTACATTAGGAATTATTTTCAGATGCACCAGCATCTGGTATCCAGTTGTGGAATCGTCAGAACACCGTTATATTTTTCTCAGGGCCACAGTGACTGCATCTTCCAAGTGCCATAGAAATCAACAAAGAAAAACCAAAGGTGACAAAAAACCACCTCTGTGCTCTCACGGGGGTTGGGGTGGAAAAGCTTGGGAAATACAAACTGACGGCTGCTCAATGTCTCATTTCCCAGCACAAGTCCTCAGGTGACTGGTTTTGGTTTTCTCCTTTTCACAAGTGAAGAGGCATGAGCTCACATGGCTCATACACACTGAAATGCAGACACAGAGGCACACGTCCTCTTTTAGATTCATGAGAGAAAGGGCGTGAATGAAATCTAGGAGGGTAGATTCTAGTTCTAGTCTCTCCACTAGCTCGCTCTTTCTTCCTTTCTTGGGATCCCAGGCCCCTTATCACATAGCAGGGCTCTTTATATCACAGTCTTTATTTTATTTTATTTTATTTCATTTTTTACTCTGAGCATCCTAATGAGTCAGAAATTCTCTAGGAGTCTTTCTGAGACTCAAACTCAATGGCACACTACCACAAATGCAGCCTAAGTTAGCAGTGGCAATGATCGCCTCTCAAGTTGGGATTGTTTCTTTCGCTGTATTTTGAACTTAGATTCAAGAATCCCTGACTCAGGCAAAGGATGACATATGAATGCTTGTGCAAATGGCTATGGGTGTTTAATGACATGTGAATACACATAGCCCTTTGGGTCTGAGGTCGACTGTACGCTCCTCCACCACACCTTGCTATGTCTCATCCTTGCAGATCTCTAAGGGCTTTGGGAAAGGTCTGGGTGCCCTCCTGGAATAGTGGCGGATTTTGCCCAGACTTGTCTTTGCCCCCAAGCAAGAAGAACACCTGATCCTGCAAGACTCTCATCAACACAGACAAAGAGCATTCAAATGTTTGACTACCTACAGCTTGTCAGATGTTACATGTCTTTTACGTTTTCCCAACATCACTACTTCAGATGTTTGGCCATTGTGAATCCCATTTAATGTTTGTTTGTTGGCAGTGTATGCACGGACACACCAATCTTCATCTTGTTTCCTATGTAGAACTGTCCAAATCAGTAGGGAAATGAACACTTACCCAGTTATGTGTGTTTAGGGTGCTCATTTCATTTTGGAAAGCATTGATATCAGGCTGTCTTCTGGTCTAAGTCATTCCATGTTGGTGCAAAACAATGCTCTTTCAGAGTTTGCTTTGCCTCAAGAGACTCCATTTTCCAAGCAGCTTTTGGTTATATCTGAGAATGGAGTTTGCCTGCCGGCCTGGCAGAGACTTCTAGAAAGGAGAGGAGGACAATGGTTGGTTTGGGAAAGTAGCTAACACAAAATTAACCTTTAGAAATGAGCTTCATTCAGAGAGAGGGTCTTGCAACGTTGGGAGCCATAACTAGCCTTTGAGTTGCGAGAATGCCACACAGGGAGAATATGTTGTACTTGAGACCTCAAGATGAGACCATAATGGGAAAGAGAAGCTTCCCCTTAGAAGCCAGGGAGGAGCTTAATTAAGAGGAATATCTTACAGAGAATGATTGCCATCGTAGACAGGGTGCGTTGGGTAATTTTTGCCCCCTTCACATAAATTAGAGTCACCTGGGAAGAGGCAATCTCAATCAATTGTCCTATCAGATTGTCTTGTGATCAAGTCTTGATTGCTGACTAATAATGGAGAACCTATCCCACCATTAAAGATACGATCTTTATACACGTGGGTCTAGACTGAGTAAGACAGGTAGCTCAGCAAGTCAGGAAATGCAAGCCCGTATGAAGCTTTCCTCTATGGTCTCTACTTCACTCCTTACCTTCAGATTCCTACCTTGACTTACCTCAGTCATGATCTGTAACCTGTAAGCCAAATAAACCCTTTTTCTTGCTGATTTTCTTTTGGTCATGTTGTTACTATAACCTCAGAGTACCAAACTTGAACAGGATGACAGAGTATGGTGGACTGAATGGAGACTCTGCCTCATCATGTTATGGACCCAGGTTTCCTCCGTCCTGTGGGCCCTCTCAAGTCCCTCTTCTAGCTCCTTCCCATTTCTTTGTTTCTACCTGGGAACCCAGTGGCCACACCAGGCTAGTGTCAGATAGGTGATGTGTATTTCATTGAGTACAAAAAGTCATGCTGGTGCCTAACTAGAAATTTCACCCCTGTTAGTACTGGAAGGTACTCTGCTTGCTACCAGAGGAGAAAGGTAAATACCAACTGTTATGATATGGTTGGTGAGGGACAGACGGTGCATGAGAGACAGACACACCCCACAGATAGAACTTATGTGGGGTGTTTTATTGGGGGAGGTAAAAGGGGTAGTGAGAGAGAATGGGAGCACAGAGCAGCCTTGTGAAGAGAGAGGAGCAGGAGGGAGAGAGAGAGAGAGAGAGAGAGAGAGAGAGAGAGAGAGAGAGCAAGATAGAGAGATGCAGAGAGGGTGAAGAGAAGGAGGAAGAAGAGGTGGAAGTAGGTAGAGTTTTGTTTTTTAAAGGGGCAGGATAGTGCCTGACCTGCATGCAATCTGTAAGGTCCCCAAGGGATGGGGCCAGGTGTGCCTGGATGCTAACATTCCTCCCTTATTTACTTATTTATTTACAAAAGTTGAGAAGAGGCATGACAGGTTAGGGAAATGAGGGCACTGATTTTGAGACTGCTTCCTGTTAATTTGTGGGCATCGGGATCTTGGACCTGAGCAAGCTGGGGTGCTGGCCATGCCCTGGTATAGCTGACCATTTCATTGCTGTCCAGGCTTTGTGGAACTGTCTGCTGTCTCCTGGACCTAGTGAGATGCTGTTAGAGCAGATGATAAAGTTAAATTCAGGAAAAAGTTCTTTCTTAGGTCCTGGTATTTGAGCGAGAGGGTGCCAGACCAGGGAAAGGAGGGAAGACTTAGATTGCTAATTTGCTCTACTTATCTGGAGTGCACCAGACCTGCTGGAGGTGAATCCAACTCGACTTCCAGGAACTTAAAAGAATTTTTGAGTTTGTGAAAACATAAGGTTTAGATGCGTTAGAAACAGCAGTATATTCATGCCAGAAATGAATCTGGTTGAAAGTATTAGCCCTCTTTTTTCTATCCAGAAAACTGTGATTTTTTTTCCACAACGAAAAGCATCTTTGATGTCTATCGTTAGAAAACAATCAAAGGGAATTTAAAATCTTGATCTTGTAATTATCATTGTACAGTGGTACAATGTGATGTTTAGTTACTGTCAGAATTGAGTTAGTAGCTTATCAGAACTCCATCTATTAATGTTAAGACTATGAAATCTTGGAGTTTTAATGTAAAAATAGCATAATGGAAGAGTGTGAGATCAGGAACATGATTAATTTAACCTCTCAAATCACTTGTCTTTGTCATCACCTAAGCTCTTTATCCTCAGACCTTCAAAACTTGCTTTTACAGACATTAAGCCACTTCCTTATACCTTGAAACATTCTTATCAGCAGGACTTTATATATCTTAAAACATTCTTAGACCCTCAAAACTTGCATAGACTTTTATATCCTCAGATCTGTTTTTCCAGACCCATATTTAAATCTTTAAGACTTATTTATACGTTTATATCTTAGAATATTTTCTTATCAAGAGACCTAGTAGCTTTAGAAAAAGCAAGACTTGATTTTTTTAATTAATTTTATTGAGCATATATATATGCTAAATCCATTTGTATCATGACATCTGTTAGTTCCTTTCTTTCTCTGTTAAGTTTCTGTCTGATAGACCTGTCCAGTGGTGAGAGTGAAGTGGTGAAGTCTCCCACTACTAATCTACATGGGAAGTAGAAAAAGACTAGATCTTCTGAGTAAATTGGGAGTGTGGGGATCATGTGAGAGGGTATAAAGGGAGGGGAGAGATAGGGAGGGGAGCAGAGAAAAATATATAGCTCAATAAAACAATTGAAAAAAAAAGAAACAGGCTAACAAAATGAATACGAAAATAAGATCCTTCCTTCTGCCACATACAGTAAAAACACCTCAATTTCAGAGACAGACATTACCTCAGAGTAAAGGGTTGGGGAAAAACTTTCCAATCAAATGGACCTAAGAAGCATTCTGGTGTAGCTATTCAAATATTTAACAAAATAGATTTCAAACTAAAGGTAATCAAAAGAGATGAAGAAGGACATTTCATGTTCATCACAGGAAAACATTCATGAAGATCAAGTCTCAATTCTGACCATTTATGCCCCGAATACAAGGGCAACCACATATGTAAAAGAAACATTTCTAAAGCTTAAATCATATATCAAACCCCACATCCTAATAGTAGGAGACTTCAACACTCCACTCTCAGCAATGGGCAGGTCTGCCAGACAAAATTAACAGAGAAATAAGGGAACTAACAGATATTTTGACACAAATGGTCTTAACAGATATTTATGGAACATTGACAAAAGAATATACCTTCTTCTCAGTGCCTCGTGGCACCTTCTGTAAAATTGACCACATATTCCTTCACAAAACAAATCTCAACAGATACAAAAAAATGTAATAGCCCCCCCATCTTATTAGATCACCATGGCTTAAAGTTAGAATTTAACAATAACACTGGTTTCAGAAAGCCCCAAAACTCATGGAACCTGAATAATGCTCAGTGGAATCACCACTGTGCCAAGAAATAAATTAAAGACTTCCTAGAATTCAATGAAAATGAACGTACAATATACCCAAACTTATGGGATACTATTAGAGCAGTACCAAGAGGAAAGAAAGTTCAGAGCACTAAGTCCCTACATAAAGTGGTTGGAGAAATCTCACTTAGCTGGCAACTTAACAGCACACCTGAAAGCTCTAGAGTAAGAAGAAGTAAACACACCCTGGAGGAGTAGACACCAGAAAATAATCTAATTGAGGGCCAAAGTCAATAAAATAGAAACTAGGAGAACAATACAAAGAATCAATAAAACAAAGAGCTGATCCTTTGAGAAAATCAACAAAATAGACAGACCCTTAAGAAACTAACCAAAAGGCAGAGAGTGACTATCCAAATTAACAAAATCAGCTATGAAAAGGGGAGCATAACAGACACTGAGGAAATCCAGAGAATCAACAGATCACACTTCAAAAACCTGTATTCCACAAAAATGGAAAATCTATAAGAAATGGACAATTTTCTGGATAGGTACCACATAAAAATAGTTTCTTTACTGCCTCTCTATTCCCTGTCTATCTCCCTATCCCTCTATCTATCTCTTTATCTCTCTGTCTCTCTATCCTTCTGTCTCTCTGTCTCTCTATCTCTCTACCTCTCTATCCCTATGTCTCTGTCTATTCTTCTCTCTCTCTGTCTCTCTCTCTTTCTCTATCCCTCTGCCTATCTCCCTGTCTCCCTATCTCTCTATCTCTTTGCCTCTCTGTCTGTCTGTCTATCCCTCTCTTTGTGTCTCACACACATCTGTATCATCTCTCTTGTTAAATCGAGATTCCACATGATTGAGAACATGCAACACTTAGACTTTTATTTTGACCTTTAAGATCTAAAGTAACAATTTGTCAACCCTAGCTTACCTTGGTAAATGGCAGCTGTTGTGCTACTAAAATGTCCTTGGGATTCCTAAGGCATATAGAATTGTTTTTTTTTACCTTGAAATTCAGAGGGTGTGTTTGCTACATGAGTTTTGAATTTTGGCCTTTGTGATATTTCCCCCTTCCTTCTTTTGGTAGCCTCTCATTGATGTAAGTATTTCTTGAGGCCACAGGATGCCTTACCCTAATGGGTTTTTTTCATCTAATTTTCATCTTTATCCAGATGAAAAACAGAAAATAAGAAAGTCAGTCTTATGTAGATTATAATCAAGAGAGACCATTTAGACCGTGAATTGAGGTATTCTCTTAAAATTTGTGGTATCTTATTTGTTCATTTGATTATTGGTTGTGTTTTGTCTAGCAAAATTTTGGAAAACCCCTCCCCACCAAAAAAATCAGCTGTTGTTCTTTATAGTAGTATTTCAGTCTGCTAGGGGAAGTCCCAGATCTGAGATTGCTCCATGCTGGTGTTTGTCTTGGGATAATCCTTAGAGATTTTTGAAAACCTAAGTGTGTAAAATAATTTTTCAAAAATGTTGATGGATTTCATGAATTTCTCAGCCAAACAGGGCATTTTCTCACAAGTAACATTAACAAAGGAAACAAGCATTTCTCTTCATAGCAGAACTGCAGACTTTTTGACAGATCATTTTTTTATTTATTATTGCCTTGGATCTTTGGTCATTTGTCAAACATTCACAATTATTGTACAGTGAAGTGGCATTCTAAGGGGCAGCTTGGTATATTCATGGATTTTAAATACATAGACTGATCTAGTTTATTCAGCTCTATGGAGATTGTATTAATTTTCCCACTTACTATCAGAAAAAGAAGATAAACACATGTAGAGAAGTTTGGTCACAGATGGACAAGGATGAAGCCCTAAGCGCCTAACCCCTGAGCCCACATCTTTGACACTTTTATCCTCGTAGTTGGAGGCATTAGGGATCCACTATCAGACTCCACACTGTCTTACACTGTTGTGTCTGTTAGGCCACTAACTGACCAAAATAAACCATAAAAGTGTTGGAGGAAAAGATCTTCTCCAACCCCACATCAGACAGAGGTCTGATCTCCAAATATGCAAAGGACTCAAGAAAGTGGTCATCAAAAGAACAAACAATCTAATAAAAAATGGAGTACAGATATAAACAGAGAATTCTCAACAGAAGAATCTAAAATGACTGAAAGACACTTAAGGAAATGTTCAACAT
>LOEQ01003000.1:38559-57687 GCA_001685075.1 Bramus lutescens | reverse complement strand
GAGAGGAGCAGAGAAAAATGTAGAGCTCAATAAAAATCAATAAAATTTTAAAAAAAATGAGTTTTGGAGGACTGAGGACCAGATAAAGAGACAGAAGACAGGAAGCAGTACAGTGGGGTTTAGAGAGGGTCTCAGCCTTTTTTTGGCTCAAGGAACTGGAGAGAGAGAGAGAGAGAGAGAGAGAGAGACCCTGGTTGCTTGTCTACAACTTCTCTGATCATTCAGGTTCTTACCCTGATATCAGACTCCTCAGTGTTTATTATAAAGAATAATTAGATAAATGCTTCAAGATGAGAAGGTTACAAAGACAAAGGTAGACATATAGAACATAGATTTCAAGTTCAGTTCACAAAATATATTGCAGTGTGACAACAGTAGCCAGAAATGGCAGTGGACAGTGCTAGCCTGAGGAACAAAATGTCCAGTGATGTAAAGGAGGCACAGAGTCCACAGCACTGTGTTTACAGTGACTGGAGGAACCGTGTCACGCTGACACTTGCAATGTTACAAGCATGAGACTAGGAAGAATGCATGTCGGGTTCATTCTTCTCCGTATGCGGAGTTCTTTCCTGTCCTTCAGAATTGTTTCTCAGTGTCAGTTCATTCAAGAAGCCTTCCTTGACTCTGAATAGCCTGTTTCTTCTCTATCAGAATCACAGCTTTATCACATCAAGCAGAAACTTTCAGTGCCTGATTTACCATCACTAAGACAGCAGACACCTGAAGACAGGGATTGATGCCCTGTCATTACAAACTTTCTGTGTTCCACCCTGAGTCGAGTACTCAGGGGTGGCTGGACAGGCAAATGGATGGATGGGTGGATGGATGGACAGATTGATGGATGGATGGATGGATGGATGGGTGGATGGATGGATGAATAGATGTTGGATGAACGATGAATGTGTGTAGATGGATGGATGGAATACTGTTAGACTGTTAAATGAAAATGGAACAATGTAAGCTTGGAATTAAAATGTGGAACTCCAAAACTGCAGGAGTGTAACTAGCTTGTGCTACAAGGATGGGGGCAGAAAAGTAGCAGGTGACCGCCGCTGGAAAGAATGATGATTTGAGAGGACCTTTCACATCAGGAACCAGTTAGACCCAGGTTTTCACGGAGAATGGAAAGCACCTGAAACCAGGAGAAGAGTAAGAGAGGCAGCCAAATCTGTTATGTTAAGGATGTTAATTAGGAAAATGGAATTTCTTACCTTCAGTCAGAGATTTCATTATTATAAATTAATTTGTCATTTCTTAATTAACAATATTAATGAACAAGGTATTAATCTTGTGGTACCTGTGCTGTAAACATTCCTCTTACTAAAAGAGCCCATACGTATCAGGTAATGTTGTCTTGAAGGTTTTGTAACTTCCCATACCAACAACCTCATAATTTTGAAGCAAAAACTAAAGATTATTTGGGCCTCTCCCTAAGGCCCATGACAAGCTACAAGTAAATGTTCAGATACAGTAAAGAACATCACTACCAAATCCCCTAAAGGTTTTCCTACAAAACAACATATATGGGTAGACAAATATTCAGTTGCTCAGTAGAAATAATTTTTAAAATAAAGTTTTTATTAGTATTTGAGAATTTGAAAAATGCCTACAGTGTATCTTGGTCATATTTATCCCCACTTCCTTCCCTTAATACTTCCCAGACCCACACTCCCCTCATCTACCCCTCCTAACTTACACTTCATTTATTATAACCTGAGTTCAATTTCTCTTGCTCATATGTAAATAGGTGTAGAACTATCCCCTGGAGCATGATCAACCTATCTGGGTTCTCCCTTTGAAGAAAATTATCTATCTTTCTCCCAGAATCCATCAACTGTCAATAGCTCTTTAGCTAGGGATTGGGACTGGAGAACTTTTCTCCCCTCTAGGCGGGAGTGTTGATTGGCATACTCTTATGCCAGATATAGTTTTGAAATTATATATTAATCCAAAAAATCTTCCAACATTATGAGAAATAATTTTATGCTTGATATGTATTTAATAGCAAAATAAAAACACTACAAATTAAACTATGATCTTTTGACAATAGCATATTTTATTTTAACTGCCATCAGCCAGTTCTATAACAATACTTTTGTGCTAAATAGGCAAGAACTATCCTCCAACTGTTTCACCTTAAAAGCATAGAATGACATAAGCATCATAAACATCATCATTAAATGCAAGCATCAAATTAATATTTTGTTATTGTGAGTTTTATATCTTTAATTTACAGAACTTGATGCTGATTACAAAAGTAATTGAAATGAGTACAAAATTAATAAGACAGTATTACTGAGAGATGTAGGGAGGAAATAAAAAGGCAGATATTAACCAGGTGGGCTTCTGTTATTAATTTTATAGAGTGTATGTTAAATATTCAACATCTCAGAAATGTAATGGATCACATTGAGAATTAAAAATTTTGAGCTTGAAAGCAAAGCACATCATTACAAATAAATCACCTTCTAGCTTTGTTAGAACCTTGAAATGGGTTATTAAGAACCTCCAAGCTGCATGCTTGAATGAAAAAGAAGTTGACTATGGATTTTCATTTTCTATATTGCTCTACAGTTTGAAATCATTTTCTCTTTCCTAGAGTGTAGCCCTGTGAATAAAAAGCCTAATAAATAGACAAACACAGTAAAGCAATGATGGGCAAAGAAAGCAACTTGCCTCCTCTTCATACTTGTGAAATAAATTCATTCAATGATTGTGAGGGCTATGATGAACACTGGGAAAGTATTCAGTGATGGATAGATGAGCAGATGTCTATCTAGAGTACACGTATGTGCACTGGCCCTCTAAAGGGTGTGATCAGTTTTCAGTTTTGCCAAGGTGTGATATAAACTTCCCATTTAAATTATGGGAAGCTCATTCCTTTTATCTGGTCTAGAATGATTTCATTTTTTTAAATCAGTAAATAAGTTCCTGACTTTCCCTGCTCAGCTAGCTATCATGGTTCTACTTTCTGCTCTAACGCACCTGCAGAAGAAATCTCTGCTAAGTTTGAGGAACTGGAATCCACAAATAATAAGCTCACTTGAAAAGAGAGCATGCTCTGGTCCTCTGGTCCTCTTGTACTTCTACAGTCAAATGAACACATGCAGGTTTAGGCTATCAGCATATCTGTAAGTTCTGTTTCCAACACATTTGACTCATATGCATAAAAATACATGAAAGCCATTAAGTTTCATGTCAAGGAGACTGAAAAGATGCTTACAACATTTACATATGGGAAGCAAATTCCACTACTAACTGTATAACCAGAGGATAGATTATCCATCATTGTATATCGTCTTTAAAATCTCTTTAAAAGGTCTTGCATTTTGCTCCCCCATCTAGGTGCACAGCCTCTTTGCCATGGATCTTTCCCGTGTAATCTACTGACAGCTGGGCTGGTGTCTCTGCTCCCTTTGTATTCATTTCTCAAGCAGAGGAATGTTTGGATACTCAGACATTTTACCATTTATTCTCTTCCAGAGGCCTGGAGCAGGATCTCACCTTGCCCCAGAGAAGCTAATCTGTTCTTGTTAATAGCTTAAGAAGAAACTGAATTTTATTAATAAAATTTCATTAATTTTTATCAGTTTCAATCCCCTTGATCTGACCTATCCACAGTCCTTCAAAGCACAAGTTTTCTTCCAGGAATTCTCTAAAGCTTCTGCCCCAAGGAACATTTCAGAGCTGCAGTTTTTCTCATGTCTTTTATGTTATGTGTATTAGTGTTCAGCCTGCATGTAGGTTTGTGTGCCATGTGCATGCCTGGTATCCAGAGATGCGAGGAGAGGGATTGGCTCCTGGAATTAGAGTTGTAAACAGTTGCGAGCCACCATGTAGGTGCTAGGAACATAAACTAGCTTTTATGGAAGAGCTGACAGTGCTCTTAACAACCGAGTTATCTCCCCAGACGTCAGAGCTATACTTTTAGAAACTATAACAGTCTATTTCAGAGAGGCATCAACAGGATGAGAAAAGGTCTTTCCCTGTCCTTCCTATGTGTTTTTATACATTGTAAACATCTAGAGCAAATACTCATTGTTCAAGAAAAAAATATTCAAGCGGCATTTTACTACTATTTTAGATAAACTGTGTATATTTATATCCTCTATTTTAAAACTCTAATGAAGTAGTTTCCAACTTCAATCATGAATGCCATTCTAATCTGTGCTCAATGCATCTCACAGAATGAGACTACATTCACCATGTTAACCTCAAACTAACACAGCCACAAAATACCATGACCCCAGAGCAACAAGCAGCTGCTCCCAAAGCACCTTGACAGGGAAGGCTGAGCCAGGTCTTCACCCAGCTCTGCCTGTCCCCTGGAACTCACAGCTCTACTTATCCAGAACAGTCGACACTGTGGTGTTGTTAAGCTCACTGCTCACAGAAGCTGAGGCCAGCTGGATGCTCCTGTCTACAGTGGGGACTCTCTCACCAACAGTTTCATCTCACAAGGAGAAACCGGAGTCGTCTTATTACTTCGTGAACCCTTCTAATATGCAGCCTAACAAGCCATAGCTGGACTCCAAAATGGCAAATATTTCCACGGCCACTTTAAATTTGCCTTTGGTGCTCAGGTACGCAGGGACAAAAGAGATCCAGACAATGAAAAAGAGCAGCATCGCAAACGTGATGCATTTCCCTTCATAGTAGTTATCTGGTAGCTTGCCAGCCACAAACGTTGTAAGGAAACACAGTAAGGCCAGAAGGACATCAAACCCAAATATGGAGCACAGGAACTCTATAGAACCTTCATTGCATTCAAAGATGATCTTTACATTTTGAGGTTCAATGTTCTTGAACACCCTCGGAGGCTCCAATACCAAGTAAGCTGAGCATACACCAATCTCCCCTAAAACACAGACCAGAACAATGAGTTTTCGAATAACGGGGTGCATGGATATAAGCCGAGTTTTGGATATGGAAATCCTGTAGGCAAAAAAGAGTGAAATAGTCTTTCCGAGAATGGAAGACAGACAGAGGCAAAAGCCTAGTGCCAGAGTGACCTGGCGGGCCATGCAGGACCAGTTCAATGGCTTGCCTATGAAGAGCAAGGAAGAGAGCACCGTGATGACCAGAGACATCTGAATGAGGAAGCTCAGCTCCCGGTCATTGGCCTTCACCAATGGAGTGTGCCTGTGGATCACATACACCACGGTGACTGCCAAGACCACAAGTGCCCCCAAGATGGAGAGGATNAAGGCCAGAAGGACATCAAACCCAAATATGGAGCACAGGAACTCTATAGAACCTTCATTGCATTCAAAGATGATCTTTACATTTTGAGGTTCAATGTTCTTGAACACCCTCGGAGGCTCCAATACCAAGTAAGCTGAGCATACACCAATCTCCCCTAAAACACAGACCAGAACAATGAGTTTTCGAATAACGGGGTGCATGGATATAAGCCGAGTTTTGGATATGGAAATCCTGTAGGCAAAAAAGAGTGAAATAGTCTTTCCGAGAATGGAAGACAGACAGAGGCAAAAGCCTAGTGCCAGAGTGACCTGGCGGGCCATGCAGGACCAGTTCAATGGCTTGCCTATGAAGAGCAAGGAAGAGAGCACCGTGATGACCAGAGACATCTGAATGAGGAAGCTCAGCTCCCGGTCATTGGCCTTCACCAATGGAGTGTGCCTGTGGATCACATACACCACGGTGACTGCCAAGACCACAAGTGCCCCCAAGATGGAGAGGATGACAAGGGTGAACCCCAGGACCTCCTCATAAGCGAGGAATTCCACCTCCTTTGGCACACACTTGTTCTTCTGTGCATTGGACCAGTCATCTTCCCCACATGCGTCACATTCTCTTTGGCCTATTGAGAAAGAACAGAGAATTGATTGCAAGAGAATCCAATTGTCCCTTTTGACTGTGAAGAGTTCAGGATAAAGACCTGAGTAGTGTGTGTGTGTGTGTGTGTGTACACACATGTGCATGTGTGTGTGTGATCTTAAAATTAGTAGTGGAAAAATGACCTTGTTGACTACACATTCTGTGACAGGTTGAGAGTTGTGTTTGACTTTAGGAACTGCACATTTCTCTCCATCCTCAGGGTTTATTGAATTGCTCTTTTCCAGTGATGTGCTTCCCTCTTTCTCTTTGATCTATCTGTACGGAAAGAGGAATGTATCCTTATCAAACCCAGAACTGTCCAGCAATGTTAAAGTCACAGCTACTGAGCTGAGACAATCAAAAGGACTCAGACAATGTCTGTTAAACCCCTTGTGTTTTCATTCTCTTATTTAATATCCCTTTGTTGAGGAGAACTGTGTATGTCCTCCATCAAATGTCCCCAAGTCCAGATGCTCAGTTGAATGAGTGGTGAGGTTGAAGGTAGGAGCAAAAACAAAACCATCACCTCTGGTCCCTGAGGTTAAGAAGGCCAAGTCTGTCTAAATGGAGGCTCTAAGAGGAAGCATTGGTGAACCAGAAAGAACTACTTGCGGTGAGGGGATGGGTCAACCCAATGCTAATTTAAAGATCCAGGGAAAGACTGGTGTTTCCTTTCAGTCATTCTGACTCCCAGTCTGGACATCTCCAATGGAATTCTGTGTGGGCACTGGGGACCTGTAGCCAGGGAGCTCTGCAGGATACAGGGTGCTTGTTTTCCAACACAGACCATTTTATCCTTTTTACATGGGTACTCTTAAAGGACATGTGGCAAAAGACAAGTGCATTTTTGTTTCTTGAGCAGTAACAAAAAGTTGAAATGTAAATAGTCCTGCTCCAACTCACTTTACAAAACCAAGCTGCCTAAGTCACCTCCAGAGAGCAGCAACTGAGCGAGCTGTTGCAGGAGCTCCTGCAGCAGAGCTGTGCCCTGCATGTGCTCTCAGTGCACAGCAACTTAAGACAGGCGGGTGACTCATATCCAGTTCTGGTTAGTGCTGAGTCTGTTTTAGGAATACATAGTTTGAAGATTTTGAATTTATCCGTATTTCACATTTTACATATTTTTGTTGGTGTTTTCTTATGAGCTTCACAGCTTTAGGCCTTTTTTTCACTTTATAAGTTTGAAAACTAATATTTTCCTTTATTCATAATGCACATTAGAGAATTTTAGGTGTTTCTTGTGGATTTCTCTGACAACATTTTGTTATTCTAAGTACATTACTACTAATGAAAAAGTACGCGTCTCTACCTGCTTTCTCTGACACATATCCATCAGCACATGGGATGCAATCAAAGCAGCAATGGGGTTTCCCGTGAAGAATCCCTTTCCTGGTCCCTGGAGGACACAGTTTTGCACATAGTGAATCTGGAAGCTAGCAAAGACAAAGACAGTAGGTGTAATAAAGCCTTATTTGTGAAAGCAAAATGGTTCTCAATTGTATTTTCAAAGAGGTGTTTGTCATATTTAGAAAGGAGATGAACCCAGGATAGTGAGCAAAGATACCAGACAAAAGCATGACAATATGGAGAACCTAGAAAATTCTACTGAAGAACAGTCTTGTGGTTGACTCTGGAAATGTCAAACCAAGTCTAATGAGAGTTATTTGTAATCTTGGTGTTCAACCAACTAATATCACATGAGATGATGCGAATCAGACAATTTGCACAGTCTGTTTCTGTTTTGATGAGACCTGTGACCCCAATAATCATTGTCAGATCCCCAAAGATGTTTATTGTCAGTAGAGCATCTCAAAATATCATTTATTATTTAGACATTGATCATAAGGGACTGGTAGAAAGGAATAAAAATAGGTCTGTTCCATGAGAAAAATTGTGAAGATCAAAAGATAATCGAGAGGGCATAGCTTGAAACGTTTTCTTGCTATCTATATTTAGACATTTCAGTAGAAACTGCTACAAACCACAGAATTATTCAATAATTAATCAGACTCATTTCACAAGCTCAGTCATTCAGAACCAAGGGCTTTGTTGTAAGATTAGACCAAGATGCAAGGCAAGTTGGAATTAATACCTTATGAATAAAGTGACTGTTTCTTGCTGTAGATTTTTTTTGTAGCTTAGCCCTTTCTGTTATAAATTTGGGAATAATTTCTCATAGTTCAGCACTATTTGATCATTTTCTAGCACAATCTCCCCTGTGCTTTTTTTTTTTAGTGTTTACTCATTGAATCCCCTAGTTATGTGTGAATACAATTTCCCACTTCTAGGTCTCTGTTACTCTTTCCTATGTAAATGCAGGGATCTGCCTTTCCAAAATTATCTTTATTGACAGGCATTTGATCAGTGTTCAGGGTCCAGGCAAAAGCATTCCATTTAAGACATTACCAAATATCCAAGGGCAAAGAATTACTACTGGCACAGGCTGTTGCTTCCAAGTTGTTCACATAGATAGAAAAAATAACCATGCCCTGGTTTTACCTCACTTATAGATAAAGAAAGCAATGACCCAAAGCTAACCTTGCATTAAAAGATTCAGAACTCCTCACGCTCACCTTCATCTCAGTTTATTGATGATTTTAGTTCAGGAAATTTACTACTTGTGTTCTACTCTCAGGGACAGCAGGAGAAATAATCATTTGTCCACAGCCCAGAGAGAGACAACCTTCCCATTGGTGCCACAGACCCACACCATCAATGATCAGAGCGACTGATAGGCATCAAACCCCGGATTTGATAATTTAGAGGTTTGTGTCTTATCTTTGTTTTAATCACTTAGAACAAAAGGTGTAAACGTCATATCTTAAAGTCCTTTAGAGCTTGCTACAATTGGTGAATATGCTATTATATCAAGGGCCCTAGCTTGCTCTGTTTATTTTACACAGGTTGCCCAGTTAATCGATCCTCTCTATGCATGCTGGGAAAAATGTGATGTGCTGTGCAAAAACACAATCATTGCCTCACTTGTGATTTTATTGAATATAAAATTTTAAGCTCTTTATCTAACCACTTAAAAATGTAATGTAGCACACTACTCTCCCCTTCTATAATTCCTTGATGATTTAATCTCTTTATTAATTAGCTTCCTTAAGTTCATGAGATGTTCATTAAAGCACTCCTATCTTTGAGCTGACAGTCGTGGATTTGTGTAAATCCTTATCTGTCTTTTATGGTGCTAACAAATTCCAGGTCTGGACCCTGCTTGGGCTGGGGAATTACTGGTTATAAGGGTATATAAACTAGAAAGAAACATTTGTAACAAAATAGAACAATAAAAGAGACATGCTGAAGAAGAATCGCATGTCAGTTATTTTGTATCCCCCCTCAGATCCATTTAGCAATTTTTCATTCGGTGAGTGTATTGCCCTAGCTGGACCTCGAAGGGGACTAGGGTACTAGTACCCCAAAGGACCCTGTTTAGTAACCAGAGGTCTCTTTATAGTTTTATAGCCTACATAGATGTATATCTTCCTATTCAGCATAAATCTGACATATGTTAACCCATTATATATTAATCTGAGGAGATAATTATTTACTGGATGAATAAAATATGTTTCCTGAGCCAGGCATAGTGACAGATTGATTGAAATACATAGCAAGACACCCAGGTCAAAAACAAACAAACAAACAAACAAACCAAAACAAAATCCTAGAAAATTTAAGTTTACATAATCATGTACTATTCAAGACATAGAATGCATTTTTAGTGATATGGAAAATTTTAAATATTTTGAATTCCTATAAAAAACATCATTATATAGATATAACTTCAATTGAAATAGAGAAGGTAAAAATAAAATTACTTTGTTCTATTAAACATTCTTAATATATCAGTACATACTAAATTTTGTTGAAATTCTCATGAATTTCAGTGTAACATGGATTCTTTAAATTCCAAATGCACAAACAACAATATGGACAATCTTATGCTACACTAAGGAAATTGATTTGGAAGAAGGCAATAATTTTAGGTGTTTTACATATATTTAGTTCTAGATAAAATAAATTTCTCTCTATATATGTGAATAAAATATATGGCAGATCAACTAACCCTTGAAGATTCAGTGTTCCAAAATAATGTTGAGTTCTTTGGAAGAACAAGTTCAAACTTTAATTCTTGGAATTTGTATTCTCCAACCTTGAAGAAGGCAGTTTCTCCAGCATTATCTATTTGACAATTGAAGATATCATAATATCCACTTTCCAGATCCCCAAGTCTGTCAAACTGCATTTTTCTTCCATCATGGGAGGTAAATCCCAAATGCCTTAAGTAAACCATTAGCTGAGAAGGAAAAGGGAGAAAAAAAAGCAATGTATAAACATTTTATTACTTAGAAAATGAATATTTATAAGGAAAGTAGATTTGAACACATGTAATTATGGAATTCTGTTTTATTTGTTTGCTTTCCCTGTTTTTGTTACCAATTCTAGCCACTGGTTGCAATTCAAACACAAAAAGTGGTTGGCTAAATTGAGATGTGCTGTGCATGTAATATGCATACTGGATCATAAAGATGTAAAAAGAATGGAAATTCCCCCATTAATAATGTCACATCATTGTTTGAATATTATGATAACATATTAAATAGTAGTATTACTGGGTCAAATTATTTGTTTAATTTATTTTGCCTGTTTTTCTTTAACTTTGGTCACTGGAAAATTTTAATTTACCTCTGCTATATATTAAAATTAACTGGTGTTCTTAGAATAATTTAAGATTATACTAAGGCTTAGCAGGATTATATCTCCATATTAAGAAACAGGAGACTGTTTAGAATATTTTTTCATTCTCCTTACTCCATTTTCCTTATGTAAGGTTACAAAGGTGCACAACTATTTCCTTTCTTTGAAAAGTTTCACAGCCTTCAAAAGAGGGGGGGGCTGTAATGGCACATGCCTTTAATCCCAGCACTCAGGAGGCAGAGACAGGCAGATCTCTGTCTGTGAGTGTAAGGCCAGTCTAGTTTACAAGCGCTACATCCATGGATGGCATGCTCCAAAGCTACAGAGAAACCCTGTCTCAAAAACTCAAAAAGAAAGAAAGAAAGAAAGAAGACCTCACAGTCTTATGGCGAGACTACGCCATCAGGCATGGAAAGTTAAATTCAATAAAATTTACATTGCTGTTGTATAACAGTTTTTCCCCCAATTGAAACATTTTCTTTTTATTTGCAAGGAAGCTCTTTAAGTTGTAAGGTAAGAACTCAAAAGAGATTCAGGAAGCTGAAACTGACCAGATGCACTAGATCCCTCCCTGCCAGAGTAAATAATGAAAGCTGAGAGTCCCCCCAAAGTACTTTAGCAAAACTGCAAAGAAGCCTCCAACAAACCAAGCTGCAAAGAAGACTCTTGACACCAGTCCACCTGCTGGCAACAAACAGAACCGAGCTGGGCTGCCTGGATGATGTTTAGATCAACGTTTAAAGGACACTCTTTTTAGCTGCCTGAGTGTTGTGGGATATTTGTACACTGTGTGAATGTGTATTGCTGTGATTGGTGTATGAAAAAGCTGAACGGCTAATAGGTAGGCAGGAGGTATAGGCCTTTGTCTTTCAATAGCTAGGGTTAAGTGTATGTGCCACCATACTTTGTTCAAGTGTTTAGTAAATGCTAAGTGTTTACCTCAGCTGCAGCTGTCATTTGGTGTCATGACTCGAGCGCTGTAGCGGTATATAAATGCTATTTCTTAACCTATAAGATGTAGAAAAATGATAAATGCGAAGCCGGGTGGGGAAATAGGAACTGGAGCTCCTTACCCTAAAGAAGTGAGGTGATCTGATAACTTTTCTGTGTCTGTCAATTAAGGTGTGGCTTTTAACAAAGTAGTCCTTGAATCCCACACTGTCTTTCCCAATGCGGCTTTTCAAAAATGTATTTCCAATAGCCCTGAAGACGCCTCTCCCTATCACTGAAAGCAGCATTTATTTTACGGACTCAGACCTCAGTTACAAACTAACACTTTGATGGCACCTATAGGGCTCATCTGAGATTTACGAAAATGCCTCTAATTCAAACCCACAAGACTACATCTGCCTTCTCTCAAATAGCTGCTGGGCTTGTATAAAAAGGGTTTGGCAGTCTCTCTGAGTCTTCAGGTTTCTCTCTTCCTAGAAATATTAGAGTCAAAATTCATGAAGAGTCCTGTTAAAGTCACAGAGATACCTGTTTTTGTTACAGGGTGGTGGGTGAGCCATTTGCTCATAGGTTATCAAAGAAAATGACTTTGCACAGATAATCAGCTGATCACTTCTCCATAGCAAAGGCTTTCCCATTGTTCTGACAAATAGCCTGGCTCTTCCAACACGCACCCCCCTCTTTATTTAAATTGTCACTTATTTTTGAGAAAGGAGCTCCCATTCACCGCTGGTGGGATGTTAAAATGGCAGTCACTATGGAAATCAGTACAGCATTCCCAAATAGCAGACGACAAACCTAACTAGTATGACTCAGCTATGCCACTCCTAGGCATATACCCAAAGGACCGTACCTCTTAGATGCTCAGACATAGACGAGCCTTAAGTACCAACAATGTACCCACAGAGGTTAATGATTATGAACAAAGTTCCATTCTACCAAATTTTCAGTCTGGATTAGAGACCATGAAGTCACTGAAAAGATCCATTAGCAATCAATTCTTTCCCACTAAAACCCAGCTCAGAACAAGAGGTAGGAGCTTATCTGAAATTCTAAGTGACTATGAATTCATTAGAGCAGCAAGACAGTTCCTTAGTGAGTAGCAAAGAATTGTTCTCAAATGTCAATGAAGAGATCAGAGATTATTATGCTTCTCATTTTCTTTCCCCTTTTCAGTATCTGTGATCCTTTAATGCCCTTTCAGCCTTGTAGGCTCAAGACTAAAGCTCTTACTTGCTCCATAATACCTTCTAATTCTGGGGTGAACGTGTCTCTGGTCTCAATCTAAGAACTGGCAGTCAAAAGGAAAAATTTAACACTATCAAGACAGAACATTTTTGTGCATCTCTAAATTCCAAATATAATCTCTGAAATCTAAATTATCCCATATAATCGGTGGCTTACAAGTGCTGTGTAAACCTTTCAGGTGCACGCACTCGAGAGATCACCACCAAGTTTCTAAGAGTAAATGGTAGCTGTCGTCTGGCTGCTGGAGCATCACTCTAGATTCCAGCCTGTTGAACACCTTGCCTCGGTGTTTCCCGGTTCTTCCGTCTCCTCTTCCTCGGGGCCTGTCAAAGCCATCATGATCTGTTCCATATCTTCAGCTTCCAAATCTGAAATTGTTAGCACTGGATCCGCTTTCTCCTCTTTCTAGCTAATCCGACTTGTTATCAGATTCAAACCTATCCTTGAACTACCAATCCAAGTAACAACCTGTTTTGACCTTCTTTTGTGAATTAAAAGACGATATAACGTGGGCATTTACAGAGTGAACTCTTTAACTAGGCTCTCCACGACTTCATTTTAGCCTACTCTATGATAGCCTTTTATTTAATTTATCCATATATTTCTTTTATGATCCCAAGAAACCAAGTTCACAGAGCTTTCCTGGTTAAATTCAGTGTTTAATCATGTCAATCTTAGATGTTCTTTTACTTTGACTAACGACAAGACCAAGGCATAATACTGCATGTCCCCAGATTTTTTAGGAGGTGAAGGCAGGAGACCTATGAGTTTGAGCACAGCAGGGCTATTCACTTAGAAAGAGAGAGATGGCTATAGTTAATTTTCAACTTGGCAGAATTTAAAATCCAATCACCTGGGACAGGGGTTTCTAGGTACTCTTGTGAAGGATTATCTTGACTACATTTATCGAGGTGGGAAAACCTGCCCACTGTGGACAGCATGGGTTTCTCTGGCATCTTGAACTGTGTAAACGGATAAAAGGTGCTGAGCAACATGTGTGCATACATGACTCTCTCTTTTCTTATTGTGGATGCCTGATATGAACAGCTATTTCAAGCTCCTGAGGCTTGACTTCATCATGGCGGACTATATCCTTGAACTGTGAGCTTGAATAAGCCCTTTCTTCCTTAAGTTGCTTTTCTAAGGAATATTTTATTGTGAAAACAGGAAAAACAACTACATTTACATCATGCCTGCTTTAGGCGTATAGCAATGCTGTCAAATTCACTTTCCAAATCAGTTGGGAGCTACCCTCCATTGCTGATTGGATGTTGCAATAGTCAGCATTAAAAGGCTTTCCTCGAATGGTCTTTTGCTTTGATTGCTTGAGACTTTTACTGTAAACATTGCATGCTGAGCCAGTAACACAACGAAGAGACACTGGCAGTGGCCCTGAGGCAGTACCAACAGCACAGATGATGACATCAATAGATGTGAGATGGCTACTAGAAACATTCAGAGGTGGCCGTGTCATAACCAGGGGGAAAAGAAGTGGAAGAAATCCCACATCACAAAAGGCAAAAGGGTATGAAAAGCTGAAGATGAAAGATTATAGCCTCCAGTAACATTAATATTACAGGCTGCAGCCTGGGTAAAGATCAATAGTTCTGATCCCCAAGGCATAGGAACTGTAGCACTAGCTGGGGTGGACTGCTAATGACTGCTGCTGCCTCGAGCTACTGCTAGAGACGGGAATTTGACTAGGTGCTGAGTTCTGGACTCCTGACAGACAAATCTCAGAACTGTGTGCCTCTATCCAAGCACCTAGACCTACAAATCTCCGTGCTCTAAAGCCTGACACCATGATTCCCTATTTTCAGGGCCTGGAGACTTAAAACTCTGTCTGTCAGCATAGTCCAAGACTCTCTGGTGCTTACTAGCCCAGAACTCCCAACGCTAGAATAACTACTCCTTGTCTATTCATGATTTCTGTCTAAGTAGACCAAGGTGACCCTGCTGGCAACATTGCCGGAAGGATAAGGCTGAGCGGAGAGCAGGAGTTACATGAGAGAGAATAGGCCAGATCACAGGACTACCAAGAAATATTCTCCAACTGTGAAAAATCAAAGGGATGTTTAAGCAGAACAAGCAAATAACCTAAGTCTCAACTAGGTGTTGAGTTCATTTCTCTGATTCAACTCTTACAGAGGGTCTTATTTTGTAGAGATCAAGCTACATAAGGAAGAGATAATAAGAAAACAACATACCTAGCAAGGTGTTGAGCATATAGTAGTCACCTAAAAGGCTGGCCACCCTTTTCTTCTCAGTGTAAAGACATGAGGAAATGACTCCACCCTGGTTCATCAAGAGGCACAAAACTGATGTTTTATCTCAAGCAAATTAGCCAAGCTTTCCAATGCTCTATTTCTTCATTTATAAGACATAGGTCATAGGGCCAGATATTTTGTAGAGTTGTTATGTCCTTAAATAAGATGCATGCCTACTTAGCAAAATGCTGCCATGTAAGAGCACTCAATAAAAGTTAATGATTGTTAGTAAGAACAGAAAGAGGAATACATTAAAATGCTATTCCGTTACTGGAGTCAGTAATAGTGTTGTGTCTTTATTAATGGTAGCTGGATGGTTCTTGACTTTTAATTTGCAGAATTGAAATAAAAGGTTCACACATATTTGCGAGAGTAGCAAGGAAATTTTATCTAGAGCAAAACATTAGGAAAGCTCAGAATGCAATGCAGGAGAGAAGCAGCCACAGGAATGAAGGTGCTTCACTGGCCCTGATCACTGGCTAAAAGATGTTGCTGTAGTGTATGAAGGAAGGAGGGGCTGATCACTAAGGTGAAATAGTCTGAGTGGCTCTCTATTTTGATAGATTAGGCCATATAATCATTTTTGCTATGATGTCCCTTCTCATGATGTATCCTTTTAAAATCATGTGCAGGTCAGTGATAGAGAGGAGTAACATAGTAAACAGGGGATTCTCCCTAAAGCTCCCTTAGAAAACCCAGTTTGCTCTGCATTCTTACAAGCTACATTGAGAATATATTTGGAAAGAAATTGTCTGAGTTTGATTGCTAGAGGAAAAAATTTATCTCTCTACTCAGAGGGGGTTGTAAGTGTAGCCAAATGTGAGCAGGGGCTCAAAGTTCTTGGAACACTGTTCAAAGGTGTGTGTGTGTGTGTGTGTGTGTGTGTGTGTGTGTGCATAGTACTTGTGAGTAAAGGAGTCAGACCGCCAAGTGCATTCTTAAAAGAGAAAGTTGTGCATAACCCCAAACAAGCAGTCTTCTCATGTTTGCCTGCCTCTTTCTTACATCAAAACTGTGCCTAGCATCCTTTAAAGCAAGGCCAGGGAAGCCCACCAGGTCTTGGAGAGCTGCAGTCCATAGAATGACCCTGGGTTGTTGTATCGTTCATCTGGGCTTATTTCTGTGCATGCTATACAGCTCTTGACAAGGAGATGGCAGGATTTTCTTTCAAGTTACCCTAAGTTTTGCACAGTCCTCAGAAGGATTGTTTCTTCATGCTTCTGAACTGACCTCCCAGAAGATTCTGTCAGGAGTGAAGAAAATAAAATGCTTGACTCTTCTATCAGAATGTCTGGTCTTTGACATCCCAGAAAGAACTGCATTGTGGAAGTCAGCAGCATCTTATTTTGACCATGAAAGATTCCCCTTTCTTTTCTCCTTCTCCCTATCCCAGCTGCATCAACTGAAGGAGTATGGGTGTATTGTAACACCCTTCACTGCTTTTTGGGGTGCTATTTTCTCCAAAGTTCACAACTACAGTCAACAGATCACAGAAGGCCAACTTCCAGTGTGGCCCAGGCAGAATCTACCTGGAACATCAGATTAAAGTCCCTCTTCAGCCTTTCCCTCAGCATTTGCAATAGAGCTCTAGCACCATTGACTTTTCAGAAGGCAGGAAAGCTTGGAGGCAAAGGGACCAAGGCATGGATTCTAATTCGGTTATCAAATGATTCCTGACATGCTACAGAAAACCTGGAATCCTCAGAGCCACCGTCTGGCTATAACAAGATTGGGCTCTCTTTGCAAGATGGTTTTCAGAATAAGGCCATGTGTGTGAAGCCACAGAGCAAGGCATGTGGTGACTTCAGGATGCACTCAGTATTAGGCTCCTTCTTCTGCTCTTCAGTATGTTAGTGGTGGATGCCCATAGGAAAGAAGCCCTACTGGTCTATTTACTTATCTGTAAAATAAGGCAACAGGTCCACTCTTACATACACTAATGTTGCTTTAAGACTCCAACTGAAAGAAGCAAACTCACACAGGAGAGCTAGAAGGCAGGAAATAATCAATTGAGAGCTGAAATCAACAAAATAGAAATAAAGAAAACAATACAAAGAATCAACGAGACAGAGTTAGTTCCTTGAGACAATCAACAAAATAGACAAACCTTTATCCAAAACTAACCAAAAGGCAGAGAGATTAATAAATTAACAAAGTCAGACATGAAAAGGGACGTAACAACAGATACAGAGGAAATCCAGAGAATCATTAGGTCATATTTTGAAAATCTGTACTTTACAAATTGGAAAACTTAAAGGAAATGGACAACTTTTTGAATAAATACCACTTACCAAGTAATATTGGCTTATCAAGACCAGATAAGCAAATTAAACAGAACTGTAACTGCTGAAGAAATAGAAACGGTCATCAAAAGTCTCTCAACCAAAATACACCTGGCTTCATTTCAGATTCCTACAAGATTTTCAAAGAAAAACTAATACTCCTCAACTTGTTCCACACAATAGAAACAGAAGAAACATGTCAAACTCTTTTTATGAGTCTACAATTACCCTGATACCCAAACCACAAAAAGACATTACTAAGAAAGAGAATTCCATACCAATCTCACTCATGAACATTGATGCAAAAATACTCAATAAAATACTGGCAAACTAAATCCAAGAATACATCAGAACCAACATCCACCATGATCAAGTCGGCTTCATCCCAGAGATGCAGGGATGGTTAAATATATGAAAAACTGCCAACGTAATCCACCATATAAACAAACTGAAAAATAAAAACCACATGGCCATCTCATTAGATTCTGAAAAAGCTTTTGACAAAATACAACATCCCTGCATGATAAAGGTCTTGGCGAGAGCAGGAATACAAGGAACATACCTAAACATAATAAAGGCAACATACAGCAAGCCAACAGCCAACATCAACTAAATGGAGATAAACTCCCAGCCATCCCACTGAAATTAGGAACAAGACCTGGTTGTCTACTCTCTCCATATCTATTCAATATAGATAGTTCTTGAGGTCATAGCTAGAGCAATAAGACAACAAAAAGAGATCAAGGGGGATACAAATCAGAGAAGAAGAAGTCAAAATCCAATAAAAAAAATGGAGTACAGACCTAAACAGAGAACTCTCATCAGAGGAATCTAAAATGGCTGAAAGATACTTAAGGAAATGCTCAACATCCTTAGNATGAACATTGATGCAAAAATACTCAATAAAATACTGGCAAACTAAATCCAAGAATACATCAGAACCAACATCCACCATGATCAAGTCGGCTTCATCCCAGAGATGCAGGGATGGTTAAATATATGAAAAACTGCCAACGTAATCCACCATATAAACAAACTGAAAAATAAAAACCACATGGCCATCTCATTAGATTCTGAAAAAGCTTTTGACAAAATACAACATCCCTGCATGATAAAGGTCTTGGCGAGAGCAGGAATACAAGGAACATACCTAAACATAATAAAGGCAACATACAGCAAGCCAACAGCCAACATCAACTAAATGGAGATAAACTCCCAGCCATCCCACTGAAATTAGGAACAAGACCTGGTTGTCTACTCTCTCCATATCTATTCAATATAGATAGTTCTTGAGGTCATAGCTAGAGCAATAAGACAACAAAAAGAGATCAAGGGGGATACAAATCAGAGAAGAAGAAGTCAAAATCCAATAAAAAAAATGGAGTACAGACCTAAACAGAGAACTCTCATCAGAGGAATCTAAAATGGCTGAAAGATACTTAAGGAAATGCTCAACATCCTTAGCCATCAGAAAAATGCAAATCAAAACAACTCTGAAATTCCATCTTAAGCCTGTAAGAATGGCCAAGATAAAAAATACTGATCACAACTTATGCTGGAGAAGATGTGGGGTAAAGTGAACACTCCTGCATTGGTAGGATTGCAAACTGATACAGCCCCTTTGGATATCAGTATGGCGATTCCTCAGAAAATTAGGAAACAACCTACCTCAAGACCCAGAAATATCACTTTTGGGCATATACCCAAAGGATACTCAATTGTACCACAAGGACACGTGTTCAACCATGTTCATAGCAGCATTGTTTGTCATAGCCAGAACCTGGAAACAACCTAAATGCCCCTCAACCGAAGAATGGATAAGAAAAATGTGGTACATT
>LOEQ01003000.1:2538-36289 GCA_001685075.1 Bramus lutescens | reverse complement strand
GAGAGAGAGAGAGAGAGAGAGAGTAGCCAGAGTTCTACGTGCTGAAAACCTTATTTCTTATTCTCTCATTGAGTCTGGAGCTCAAAGTCAGCTTGGATCTTCCAGTTCTTTCATCTATCTGAGGTTACAATTGCACACCATCAGAACCAGGTTTTACATGGGTGTTGGGGGTCTAAACTCAGGTCCTAATGCTCTCACAGCAAGTGCTTCCCCTTTGCCAAGTTCGGTCATTTTTGAACGAGCGCCACCTGCTGGTTAGTATTGCTTCTGCCGATCAACTCCTCACCTATTTTTTGGTTTTTACTGTGAACCAATTTTCTGGCCTTTTCAGAACCAAGTCCCTTTCCTCTGTGTTGCTACTGCATTTCCCTAAGGAGCAGTGACAGAAGAATCAGACAACACACGCTGATTTCTTATTTTCTCTCTTTTTTTTTACTCCTGAATTTCTGTGACAAAAGTCCTTGTTAGATTATTTTTTTTCATGGCTCCTCAGCTTTCCTCCAGCTTCTTTCTCATCACCAATAGTGCCTATGTTTCTCATACTCCTTTATTTTTCCCTTAGCTCAGGCCACATCCAACGACTTACCCTCTGTTCTCTTTAAACTATTCTGGGTATGCAACCTGTCTCCAGCCAGAAACTGGAAACAAGCCAAGCACATGCATTCTGCACAAATATGTGGCCTTTCCAATGACTTCATCTTCAGAGCTGAAGATGAAGATGAACCTCCAATTCTTACTCTTTAGAAAGACTGGGGGTCACTGCAGGGAGCCTCCACAGCCTCCGTTTAGTCTAATCCCTGTCTCTGCACCACCCTCCCCTTCTTACCACTCAGTAGACCAGCAGATGTTGTCCACACTGTGTTCTTGTACCCTAAGACCTCATATCCCCAAGGGCCATCATTAACCTTTTGTCTTTTCTCTATGGAACCCTGAACCTCAGTTTTACACTGGCCTTCACTTTCTCGTAGTCAGTGTTAGTCAAGGCTTTCCCATCCTCAAGGTACAGTCTCAATATTTGCTATTCTTGCCACCATCATGGCTCTTTTGTCATGTCTCATCCATCTGCCGATAAAAGGTGTTTGAATTGCTATGGCCTCACTTCTGTTGATCAAGGATGAAACGTGGCTTCTCTTACTCTCAGTGGACAGCATGTCTGTGGCAAGTACCATATTTCTGGTGACTGAGTCAAACTTCCCAACACTGGTAAAGGATTAATTCATTTTTATTTGGAAATTTATGTTTAAGAAATAGAGTGGTTAGGTGACAAAGAGTTTGTCAAACATGGCTAATGCTAATAACATACACTTCTCAATTATAACAAAACAAACCTATGGTAGAAGAAAGCTGGGCCATAGGGGCTTAATAGAGGACGCTACGGTCAGCGCTATGCCTAGGAAAGGGGGAACATGTCTCATGTTTCATTGGGACAGGAGGCAGCATCAGCAGCAAGAAAGGGGCTCCAGGTCAGAAGCAGACCTGAGGTTTTCTGTGTATCATGTGTGATCTGTATCTAACAATGCAAGCCCTTGCTGCATTGCGGAAATTTCCTTGCCCTGGTTTCAATTAGATCTTTACTCCAATCCAGGGCACTTGGGGAGATTTGTATACTATCTGATAACTACTGTCTGTAAAGAGAAAATCTTCCATAGAAACCATGTTTATTCTTTAACTGCCATTCAGTTCATGTCTGAAGAACACGTACTTTTCACATAAAAATTTTGGAATATTGATCACGGTGCATGGGTTTTTAGGAAGCCACTTTGGAGAGTTGGACCTAGGAAAGTTACCAAACCTCTGGAGATCTCAGTAATCAGCCTCTCTACTATTCAAACCTTGTGCATTTGTTCAACCCCTTCATCTACTTCAGCTTCCCAAAATGTGCAGACTCCTGCTTCTCAAACTTCAGTGTGCAAACGTGATACCTATGGGGGCTTATTAAAATATAGGTCCTGGCTCAGGAAGGCTGCTAAGTCTGTGTTTCTAATAAGCTCCCAGGTGTTGCCGGGGCAGCTAGCTGGCCCTTGGACCACATTGTGAGAACCCAAAACTTTGTGTGCTTTATAATGTAGGTTGAGAATCCTTAATCTGAAAATCTAAACACCAAAACTGAAATGCTCCAAAATTTGAAGTTTTTTTGAAGTTGATATATTTGCCAGAAATGGAAAATCCTATATAAAGCACAATCAAAATGCAGGCATACTAAAAATATTATATAAAATTATCTTCAGGCATTGTGTATGAAACATGTATGAGTCATAGATAAATTTTGTTTATACTTTAATTTCATATCCCAGATATTTCATTATCTCTATGCAAATGTCCTAAAATATGAAACTTGAAAAAAAACTACTTTGGTCCCAAATATTTTAAATAAGGGACACTTAGTTTACATGAATGTAAGGAAGGAAAGCTAATGAGCTTCTGCTCCTTACAGAACTGAAAGTCCTAGGACACCCCAGGATTTTCTAGGACCCCTTAGGGAAGATGGAAGCCCTGCAAGCAGTTCTAGAGTCAGGGACACTGTTGGTCCTGTCTCCTGAAGCATCCTAACTGTGTCTTAATGAGCCAGCACACTTTAGGCACCTGTTTCTATAGGGGAATCTCTATATTTCTCCACTCTTTCTATTACTGACCATCCCTTGGAGAGTGTGTCCTAGATTGGGCCACAGATATTGCCGAATCAGGAGCTCCCTGGTGATATGACCTGAACAACACAGGAACTGCCAATCATGGTACAAAGTGGCTTTTATTAATCAGACTATGAAAAAAATGGGCCAGATACTTTAAAGTTACAAAAAAGCATATGTGGATGCTTTGACACATCTAAAAATCCCTCTTGGTGTTGAAATGGGAATAAAAATGGGAATAAATGACAAGATAATTTGTGTATGCCTTTCTAGGTCTTCACTGTTTTAGTTGAAGATTCCACAATTCTCATAGAAACAATATAAGTCATCTTTTCCTTTTGTACCCGTGGGGACTGTGCTGGCTAGTTTTATATCAATTTGACACAAACTAAAGTCATCTGAGAGGGGGAACCTCAGTTAAGAAAATGTCTCCATAGGAACAGGCAGTCGCAAGTCTCCAGGGCATTTTCTTAATGAGTGATTAATAAGCCCAGGGTGGGTTGTACTAGCCCAGGGTGGGTTGTACCACCCCTGGGCAGGTGGTCCTGGGTTCTATAAGAAACCAGGTTGAGTGAGTCCGAGGAGCAAGTCAGCAAGCAGCTCCCCTCCATCAACTCAGGCCTCAAGGTCTTAGCTGGGTTTGAGCTATTGCTTTGGATCCCTTCAGTGGATCGTGATTCCGGATATGCAAGCCAAATAAACAAACCCTTTCCATCCCAAGTCTCTTTTGGTCTTGGTGTCTTATGACAACAATCATAACCCTAATTAAAACAGGGTCTTAAATAACTTGCCCAGGTCACATGTTCACATAAGACAGCATTGAGCCATCCTCCTCTGTCTGAGGTCCATTAAATCCCCATTTGTTTTTGCAGAATTAAGTGATTTCCCAGTCTCCATTTAGAGTAGACAACCATTGGTTTCCTTTTACCATTTACTTCCTCATTCACTGTATTTGTGGATTTTATTAATGAGGGTCCTTTTGAGACAATGTGATCTAATAAGATAATGTAATATAATAATATTGAACTAATATAATAGAAAATATCCGTCAAAGACCTCACAATACTTGTTAGGTTTACATCTTACACAAAATGGCATCCCTTTATTCTGAGTGAGACAGAGATTTATTTCTTTTTATCAGATAGCAAGAACCATCAGCATTAAGGGTGAGAATAATATATCAGAAATATGGGTTGCTTTTTATTTTTCATTATGATATCCAAGACAATTTTGAGTTTTTATCAAGAAAGTATATAGTGTCTTCTTCAACAATATGGTTTTACTGTCAAGTTTTGGTGAGCAACCAAGACCAGTAGTAATAACTTGTATCGTTTTGAGGATTGCTAGGAAAGTTCTGGCAAACACCTTGAGGAAAAGTACCCCACACATGGTACCAGGACATAGGGAAACCAAGCTGATACAGACTGGGAAGCTTCCTTTTCGTGGGACAGCTCTCTTAGCACCAGGAAGCACAATGTCAGCTTCTGGGAACAAAAGTCAGCAACTGTCTTACCCAGCTGTGAACCCTGTGAGCTGGCACGATGGCTGGCCTGGCAAGACATGTCCGTGTGTGCAATACTGGCAACAGCCATCTTCTGACTGAAGTTGAACCCTGCCCCATAAGAGGAAAAGAATGCCTGGTATTCTCAACTGAACCAGTGGCTGGAGAGCTCATGAACCCTACAGGTAAACCCACTACTGCCATTTTGCTAAATGGAGGTAGTCTCGAACTGACTTCTAAATGGGTATCTCTATACACATTGATTAATACAACTCTCAGACCTCATCAGAGAAGCTTCTTTGTGTACCAGACAGCAATTGTTAGAGCCCCCAACAGTACAAAGTACAGAGAGATAGAGTCTTTGGAGTACCCGGTTGTAAATGGTACAGCTATATCACAACCCTTTCCCCGTAGCTTGGGAAATGGGGAATCAGGGTGGGGTGAGGATGGGGGTGCAGAGAGGATAAGATCCAGAAATCCAGGAGGAAATGGTGTCTTCTGGACAGGACAGGTCTGCTATACTCATGAAAGAACAGAAGTTGTAGCTGCCTGGATGAGACTTGTAAAGATCAAGCCAGATACTTGGGGAAGGGATGCTCATGAGCCTCTGCCCCTGACTGAGGAACTTTTGACAGCTGGTGGCTTCCAGGGCACAGACAGTCTGTTTTCTCTAGTGGTATGGTTCCCGGTAGTTTGACCACGCTTCAGTGAATGGTCCACACCCACACACATATGGGCAGTACAAGTTGGACTCAGTGGATTATGCAAAACAAACAAGAAATGAGGTTGGAAGGGTGAAGATGGATCTGGGAGGAGTCAAGAGAGGCATAGGGGCTTGACAGAATGGAAAATTAGAATACAATCCTATATTATACATATGAGTGAAATTCTCAGAGAATGACAAAAGTATATAATATATAAACAGTAAAATAAGAATTTGCTTTTTATGCTAAGTACCAAGGTATCAAAATATATAAAATCCAGTTTGGACAAATTATGTACAATAGTTAATTGTCAGGATAATTCAATTCCTATATTATAAAATATAGTAGACATAAAATTGGGATATTTACTATTTTTATATTTTATTGTAGAGTTATTTCATAAGGTCATAGGTGAAATAGTGTGATGCAATAAAATATTGTGTAGTGGAGAGCAATGGACCATGATGAGCCGTGGACTGAAGAAACTAGTACAGAGAGAAAAAGGAAGCATGTAAAATTCCCAGCTGCCAAGGAAGAGCTTGCTCATGTATTTTTTAAAAAGGATGATATCAAATCACTTTGGGACTTCAATTTCATTGGATAAACTTAAGATAATGATTTAAGATTTTTTTAAACAATAATATGATGTTAGGCAAGTATCCTTTGCAACTTATTAATATATGACAAATTACTTATAAAAATATTTACCTTGACTCTTAGTTTTAAATGTTTAAAAGGAATGGATATGCAGAAAGCTTGCATTTCAAGTCTGTGAGCATGCCGTGGTGACATTGATGCTGATGTCTGTTGAGTGTATTTCATTGGAAAAACATTCCTAAGTATTTTACACATATTTTATTAAAGGTTTCTAGTAAGAATATTATCAGTAGTGTTCTGGCTACTGGTGTTGCAGAATAAATAACCCCAAATTTAATGGTCATAAAAAGTAAAACTAAGTAATTTAGCTCACAGCCTTGTCAATTTGAATTGAGCAGGGTATGAGCATACAGGAGATGTATTGTGCAATAGTTATGTATGAGGAATATCCAAACTGGCTCATTCAGTTAGCAGCTAATGATGTCTGGTATTTCAGCTGGGGCTGATGGTCAGAGCTCCTGTGTGAGAGTCCCTGGCATGGCAATGTCAGGTGCTCACACTCCTCCAGTAGGAATCTCCGGAAGTGGCCCTAGACTAGTGGGTAGAAACCTCATGGCCTTTTGAGGTCTAGCTGTGGATGTCATACACTATCGTTCCCCTTGTACTTGGCTAATGTAAGCAGTCAGAGCCCTAGTTAGAAGCATGAGAAAAGAAATAACTCTACCTTTCAGAGAAAAGAGCATGGAAGAAGTGGGGGGCTTTGAGGTCCACATATTGCAAGTGCAATAGATAGATCATATTATCCGTTTTATGGGAAAAGAAACTAAGACTTGGAAGAATTACATAACATACATATACAAATACATTGATGTGCATATAGGTGTACATATTCTGTATATATACAAAAACACATATTTGTCTGTCTTTATCTCAATTACTCTCTTGTATCCTTTTTTACCTTCATTCACGATATGTGTGTGGATGTGTGGATAGATGTGTAGATAAATAGACTACACATGTGGGAGAAAATGTGATCTTCATCTTTCTGGGTCTTTTTGTTAAAATGATGATCACTAGTTCCATTTATTTTTCTGTAGATGACACATTTTAATGTTCTTTATAGATGAAGATAACTCTATTATGTTAATATAACCCAGATTTAGTTGATGCTGGTTCCATATCTTGGCTATTGTGAATGGAACAGAGTCCATATTTGACACGAGTCTAAGAATGTCTAGCTAGGAACTGGGTCTGCCCAGTGGAAACCCTAGCTTCCATGGACACTGTGTTAGTAGGAGTCTTGAAGGATCAAAGAGATGAAGTCAAGGGAAGATACGAAAGAGAGTGCAGTCTGTTGACGCTGAAAGTTCCTGTGACCACGGCTTCAAGTGGGGCTGACCCTGGCAGTTGATGTCAGCTAGTTCCTTGGCCTTTGGTATGTGTTTCAAGCTACATATGGATTGTTATTCATTTCTAAGCTTAGACTGCACAAGAATGGCACTTCCCTATACATAAGAGAGTTCTTGGGCTGTGACTGTTGTCCTCTAACTTTTGGCTTAGATCCACTAACAACTGATAAGGGTTCACAGAAATATTGGTATGCTCCTGAAAGAGCTATTCCTTCTATCTCCTCATTCCTTTTCTCTCCTGCCTTCCCAGAGCCTGTAAGACCTTACTGTAGCTCTGTAATTTTAACCTGTGGCCTTGTCATAAGCAGGAAAATTCACATATGTCTCCAGGCTCACATACAGCAGACACTGAGATAGGGGATGGGGAAGAGGGATTTAGGATAATTAGGGGAACCACAGGGTTAGTGATACCAAACACGGCAGTGGGAATCTTGAGTGAGCAGTGGCATTGTAAATATCATGGATCATTTGAGCCAAAACAGAGGTCAGAGGTCACACAACCTTGAGCAAACCTGGGTCCCACCCATGTGCCTTAATCAAAAAGATATTAACCAAACTCTCCTTTCTTCAGATCTAGTGTTCATAAGCACTTAACATACAAGTGCACAGGTACACTCAAACACATGTGCACACACACACACAAACACACATTCCTATCTTCCCTCCAACTCCATCTTCACCTCAAGTCTGGCTGCAAATCCAATTGTAAGATGATTTTCATGCCTTCTGTGGATGTTAAGTGTCTGGAGGGTCAATTGCTGATTCAAAGAGCCTTCAGCTCCCAGTGGAATGGGAAATAGAATCAACATTTCACTTTATAGTTGAGCCAAAAGGTTAGACAAGCTGTCTTGTCAGTCTAATTGGAGGAGACTGTCAATCTAATTGGAGGAAATTCATATTAAAACTTTCAAACTTGGCCTGAAGATGGCTCACCAGTTAAAAGCACTGTCTGTTCTTCCTGAGGACCTCGGGCCAATTTCCAGTATCCACATGGCAGCTTAAATTGGCTGTTATTCCAGTTCCAGGGTACCTGACACCCTCACTTAGATAGATATACATGGAGGCAGAGCACCAATGTTCATAAATAAAAAAATTAAAAAGATATATATATATATATTTTATGGGAGGGAGTGGGAATTTGGATTGGTATATTTTTTTAAATCTAATAAAAAAGAATATATATAATCTTTCAAAACTCCGAAAAGGGCTGATGAGTCTCAAGTGGGCTTTTTTTAAAAAAGTAACTCTGATGCAATGATGAAATATAATTTACTCAAACCTTATTATCTAAGGTAAAAGTTACCGTTGTTGAGTGAAGCCGCATTCCTAACTTTAGAGAGGCTATAGCTGTATCGACTTCAGAATTACAAAGTTTTGGAGACTTGTTCTTGAATTTCCATATTCCAGGAAGTGACAGGTAGTGGCCGCCTTACCTCTCCCGTCAGGAAACCTTAGAGGTAGATAGCCTTTCATCCCAAGCGCAGCGGGCTCAGTTACAGGTCCATGGCAGGATAAGGTTAAGGTGGGGGAGGGGGCAGGGCAGAAGAGGGAGACAGAAGCAGAAATCAATTCAAATTACTTTGATGACAGTCGCTTAGCGGCTTCTCAGAAAGGCGGACTGGAACTTCGAAGATGCTGGCAGCCCGCACAGGCGCTGCAGGGAGTCAGATCTCCGAAGACAACAACAAGTTCAGAAAGCAATCTGGCATTTCCTCAGGAGGGAAAGACAAATCTCCCAAGAAAGCCCACGAGAATGTCAAAGACAGCAGCCTCAGCCCCTGCGGGCAAAGCCAGCTCAGGGCGCGGCAGCTGGCCCTGCTGCGGGAAGTGGAGATGAACTGGTACCTGAAGCTCTGCGAGCTGTCAAACGAGCACACCACAGCTCATACCACCGGGATGCCGCACAGGTGAGCGCTTTGATGGGGCATCCCGGGCGGGATCTGGAGAGCGGGTGTGTTGCCTTCCTCTCAGGCTGTGAAACCTTAGCAGCAGCTCTCTAGCGGATGCTTAGAACTTCAGAACATGTACAACAAAAGGCAGAAGCCTGGTGCAAGAGTAAACACGGCTCTCTGGGCTGCGATTCGGAAAGCATCCTGTGGAATGTCGGTAACGAGTTTACTGGAGAGAGCAACAAATTTCCTTAAGAAAAAAAAATCAGAGGAATTCTGAGGCTGTAGGGAAAGAAAAGTTCCTTCCACAAGGAAAGAAATATAATTGCAGCCTACCTGCATTTCCTTTACCTTGAGAAGTAGGGCACCAGAGGAAGGCTCTTCAGCTGTTCGAAAGTGGATAATTGAAGGCGCAGGTGGTTCGTGAGGGTGCCCAGCATATTGTACCGACAACCGTATACCTCAGTGGTAGGGACAGGTTACCCCGGGGGAAAAGGGCACTTTTTTAAAAAGGTGTAAATGTTTCCGGCAGATTTTCTTTCTCCTCTTTTCTCAGTCTTCACATAACAGGAAGGAAAGATAGTTTCATTAAATCCACTGCAGCAAGGCAACCTGTACAGAGTAAAGTGTCTGGAGTCCTGAAGCCTAACTTACTTATTTCCAACAATTTTTTTTATTAAGAAATCTCTTAAGAAATTAAGATAACTTTGCAAGAGAGGCTATACTGTAATACGCCTGGAATAGTTTTTATTCAATGATAATAAAAATCCACTAATGAAATAGCCAAAATGTTTTTTGTAAAGACTACAACATATTGTATCAAAGCATCCAGTATGCCATTAGCAGCTTCCATATGTATATGTGGTATGAGTGTGTGTGTGTCTTTGTGTGTGTCTGTGTGTATGGGGTAATGTGGTATGTGTGTGCATGGAATTATATGTGTTACACGTCTGTGATATGTGTTGTCTATGTGTGATATGTGTGTATGTGATGTGTATGTGTGTTGTATGAGTGTGTGGTATCTTTGTGTGTGTTGTGAGTGTGTGATGTGTTTGTAGTGGGAGTATGCTGGCATGTGTGGTGCCTGCACACGAGTGTGGAGGTGTGCAGGGAGACCAGGGCAGGACATCATGTTTCTTCCTCTGCCATGCTCCATCTTATTGCATTGAGACAGGATGTCTCACTGTGCCAGAAGCTTGTCATTTAGCTAGGCTGGTTGTCCAGGGGGCTCTTGGGTTTTGCCTGTCTTTGCTCCACACTGCTAGAGTTACAGGCATGCATTCCCCACCCCCGACTTTTTACGGGGTTGCTAGGATTTGGACTCAGGCAGGTCTGAACACTCGCTGAGCAAGTGCTCTTCCACGGAGTCTTTCCCCAGCTTCTGTTGTTATATTTCTAATTCAAAAAGGATATCCCAGGGGGAACTTCTAAAGCAGTTGAATTAGATAGTACATATACTTAGAAACATGGGCAATACTCTTCAAAATGCCTCAACAAACTTACATTTCCCCCTTTCAATTGGCAGTAATAAAATAAATGTTTCAAAATATAGGTCACTATTAAAAAATCACCATGTAAAATAAAGGATGAAATAAGCTTTCTAGAAATGTTCTGGGAAACAGATTTAGTATTCATGGACAAGGTGGCCTGTGTATGTTCTTGTATAAATTCTGATGCCTACATTTGGGAGAGGAGAAGGAAGGAGGAGAAAGGGCTTAAGGAAGGGATGGTCTCATTTAAGGAAGGCTTGCAAGAGCTTTGTCCCTGCTAGAAATTCACCTCCTTATATAACCCATATCCCAAATCATTGTATATCTTTCAAGTCTGTAAAGCTATCATTACAGAGGCTCTCCAGGGGAGGGCAGTTAAGTGACAAAGGAAATCCTTGATGTTGGTTTCTTTCCCAAACATATTCTTTGTCTTACTCTAAACCCATAACTTTCCATAATGAATATAATACAGAACCACAAAATTTGTGCTGTCAGCAGACACTGGATCAACCTTTCCCGAGTCAAAGTGAAAGATCAACTAAGATAACGAAGTTTAGTGAGAAATTGGGGGGGAATGAATCATCGCTCTTTACTGTTCTCCTTAAATAACTGGTTCCATTGTCAGAAATGACGGAATAAGACATGATTTGAGATTATTATAATCTTCAGGGCAGTGCCATTTGACCATTGACTGACACCAGTTGTGTGTCGCCCTTGCTTAGTGAGTGCTCTGAAAGAGTAAAGGTCTTACCTACTCACCGCCATCGGGACAGGAAATACCCATCCACCCTGGACTTTTGCAGTGGGTGTGTTTCCAGGAAGGGACTAGTTACTGTGTGTAGTAGTAGGCACTCAGCTCATTCCTAATGTAGACGAATCTGCTGAAGATCTCCGAGTTTCAGTAGCTCAGAAGACCTGCCATTGCAAATGTCAGCGTGGAACTAATTAGGCAATTGCTCACATTTTAATGCTTACATTGAGATGCAAATCCCCGAGTCACCCAAGTGTTTAGATCAGCTATCAGGAAGGTATGGAAAGTTCTTAAGGGTTTGAGATGTGTGTTCCTCGAATAGATTGGCTCTCTTATGATATTTTCACTTTAGACTGGCATGTAGATGACAAATGTGCCTAACCTTTAAATAAAATATTAAAATGATGTGCATCTGTGAAACACTGTTTTTAGGGCAGAATGGGAAATGTGTTGAGAACTTGAAGATGCTACATATTGTAACTGAGGAAAATTCGAAGATCCTTTCATGAATGGTCACCAGTAATGACCTGGTGAAGTATTCTGAGCCTGACTTCCTTCCTGAGATGCTGGAATGAAAATATTGTATAGCAAATGAATTCAAGCTCATGTCATATTGTCTTATACCTGGATCCCACGACAACCTGTATTGCAAAGGGTGTTAGCCAATCAGAGGGAAGCATTAGAGGTGGAGGCACAGTTCAAGAGCCTTAGTATATTGAATAGACATAGTTACAGAAAGCAGGAAAAAGAACACTGATGTAAGAGTGGCCCTGTTCCCTTTTCTGGCCTATGTGTACACGAGCAATAGAATTTGCTTCCCTGTCCATTTCAGAGATCCTCATGACAGTGATGTTGGATGTATTTATCTGTGGTAGCTCATTCCTTGCCTACAAATGGAGAACAGAGTAGGGAAGCAAGACTTGACCATTCCTCTTTGTTCCCATGTGTGGTAGTTGGTTTTTACTGTTTTCATGTATGTCTATTTATTTTTGGCAACTTGACAGAAGTTTGCATCATCTAGGGAGAGGGAACCTCAGCTGAGGAACTACTTCCAGCAGACAAGCCTGTGGGCAAGACTGTGGGCATCTTTTTGATTGATTATTGATGTGGGGGGGCAGGTCACTTTGTGCGGTGACCATCCTTGGGCAAGCGATCCTGAGATGTATAAAAATGTTGACTGAGCAAGCCATGGGGAAGAAACCAATAAGTCACACTCCTTCATGGCTCTGTTTCAGTTCCTGCCTCCCAGGTTTCTGCTTTGAGTTCCTGCCCTGGCTTCCCACAGTGATAGTTGATGGTGTGAAAGCCTAAGCCAAATAAGTCCTTTTCTCCCCAAGTCTGTTTTGGTCATTGTTTTTACCATGACAATAGAGAAGCCGACTGGGACACTGTGTGATTGTGGACATGGCTTTTTAAGTTGTTCTTACTGTTTTAAAATACATTTTCTGAGCACAGAAGTAAGGGACTTCATAGAATGTTTTAAAAATGGATGAATGTAAGCAAGAGAACAGGGAGACAGCTCAGCTGGTACAGTGCTTGATAGTCAAGCATAAGAACCCGAGTCAGGATCCCAAGGACCCACATAAAAATATGCTGAGCCAGAAGAACATTTCCTCAACTCTGGAGAGCTGGAAACAGGAGAACTCCTGGACCTTGCTGGACAGTCAGCCTAGCCAACCAGAGAGTTCTAGATCTAGTGAGAGACTCTGTTTCCAAGAATCAGGATGGGGCTGGGGAGATCACCCAGTGAATAAGGATGCCTGCTCTGCATACACGAGGACCTGAGTTCAGTACCCAGCACCCACGCAAAAGTCTGTATGACTTTTTTTATTGTGGTAGTTTGAATATATTTGGCCCCCATAAGCTCATAGGGAGTGGCACTATTAAGAGGTACAGATTTATTGGAGTGTGTGTACGGCATTATTGGAGGAAATGTGTCTCTGTTGGGGCGGGCTTTGAGGTTTCCTATGCTCAGGATACTGCCAAGTGAGTCATTTAATTTCCTGTTGCCTCTGAGTCAAGATGTAGTTCCAGCACTAAAGCCTGCTGCATGCTGCCAAGCCTCCCGCCATGATGGTAATAGACTAAATCTCTGAAACTGTATACGAGCCGCTTCAATTAAATGTTCTCATTTATAATAGTTGTCATGGTGTCGCTTCACAGCAAACGAAAACCTAACTAAGATATCTGTGCATGCCTGTAACCCCAGTGTTGGAGACAAAGATATAGGCTCTCAGCTGTTACTCCACCATCGTGGACTTTAATTCTTTGAAGTTGTAAGCCCCAAATCAAATGCTTTCTATTATAAGTTGTTTTTGCCTTGAATTTTTATCATAAAATAGAATAGTAACTAAGACAGGGAGCAACCAATTGCTCTCTTGATTAGATTTTAAGCCTGCTCCACAGGAGGGAAACATGGTCAAAATCCATGATTATGCAAACCACAGGCCTTAAAGGGGAACCTACTGATGTTGTTTTTCTAGATAATCGCATTATTAAGCTGCCTCCTAAATGTCTATGTTTATATATTCTATTTTGATTTCTATTGCTGCAATAAAACACTGGCCAAAAGTAAGTTGGAGAGGTAGGGTTTATTTGGCTTCCAGATTACAATCCTTCATTAAAACATGGCCAAGGCAGAAAGCAAACTCAAGGCAGGAACTTGAGACAAGAATTGAAGCAGAGGCCACAGATGAATGCTACTTACTAGCTTGTTCCTTGGGCTCACATTCCTTGATCTTATATGGGTCAGAGCCATCAGCTTAGGGGTGGCACTACCCAGAGTCCTGGGCCCTCCCATAACACTGACTAAGAAAATGCCCCCCAAGACTAGCCCATAGACCAATCTGACTGAGGCTTTTCTCAGTTGAAGTTTCTTCTTCAGGTGACTCCCTTTGTAACAAGTTGGCAAAATCGAAAGAGCACCATGCATTGATTTGTACTGTTTCCACCTTCATCATAGCAACTTCTTTTTACAGTGGGTAGTGGTTACTACAGAGACTCGTGGCCATCAAAATGCTGAGAATAAGGGACAGTGAGTGCTCAGCTGCAGGGGAACTTTTACGTCAACCCTCCTCTACATCAACCTGCAGGGGGACTTCTATGTCAACCCTCCCCATCATCACAACCACTAAGATTCAAGGACCATCCCAGAATGAATGTAAGAGCCAAAGAGCTGGGAGGAGTCCTATGAAAAACTGTCCTTTGGAAGTGATATGGCTGTTACATATTCACAACACAAGACCTGTCAATATCAAGTCAGTTACAAAGACCGTCATGTGGGGGGTAAAGGACTCCTCAGCTGAGGAGATAAAGGCTGTGGATGAAGAGTAACTTATTTGGGGCTGTGGCCCCTGGTGGGTTGCCCTTACCCCATCACAGAACTCCACACCAGAGTTGAAAGCTAACTAAATAATTTTAAAAGGAGGTCATGACGTTGGGAGGGTCCCGGAAGGAGGTAGGGGGAAGTGGGTCAGGGTGAACATGATCAAGATACACTGTTTGCACATCTGGAAATTTCAAAGAATAAATTTAAAATAAAATTCTTTTGAAATGGGGATGGCCACCACTATAAACAAGTGTAATAAAACAAATCAAAGTATAAATGATTTGAAAGACTAATGCATTTTGCTAGCATACTTTGGTCAGAACTGAGGTGTAACCCATGTTATGCATGGTCTATGTGGTCAGGGCTTACATAGTTTGCTAAGAGAGAGTGACTCTGAAGGTCTGTGGCAGGAATGTGTGCTTTATCTGGTACCTGAGCACTGATCACTCTGCTCTGCTCAACTAAGATTCCTTCAGGTATTTAGAGAAGCTCCCTTCCCTAGCAAAAGTACATTGGGGTTAGAATAGGAAGAGTCTTTAAACACGATATTTACATAACAAACCAGGGCAGTCTGAAATATGAAGTGAAAATTGCCAGAGACACTCAGTATTCGCCACACAGTCCTGTGGGTAAGAATTTAGTTGCAGCATTTACACAGAGATTTCACCTTCTTAACTCATAGTCCTTATGGTGTAGGGCAGTAATCCGTGAGCCGCATCCTAATGCTGCTCTCGCTGTTATCAGAACCACTTGAAACAGCAGAATTTGTTCCCTTCTGTAGATTTGCAGAAGGCCGGGCATGGGTCTCTGCATAGGCAGTTCTTAAGGTGTTTTGATAGACTCACCGCCTGCCAGGGGAGCAACATGTGATTCCAGGGTATAGAAGATCCTGGCAGCTTTTGTGAAGGAGCCGAGATTATGATGCAATGTATGCAAGACGATAATCTCAGCTATCAATCAAGAGATCAGTGAGGGAACACTCCCCAAACTGACTGAGCATCTTGTCTATATGAGGCAACGCGGAGATGAATTACTACAAATTCTACTTGTACACAGGAGTCATGACGTTGATATTTCAGTCAGGAATACTCTAAATGAGAAGGACAAAGAATGAAGGGGAAGGATCTGTGTTCCGGGCAGGTGTGATTGGAGTTGGACTTGGGGGTGTGCACAGCTTGAACAGAAGGTGATGGGTAACCAAATACAGGTGTTCGCTTTGGCAGTGGAAACTATTGTGGGGGTTTAAAATCCTTTCTGTGTGTCATGAGTCAAATGTCCACCTACCAAGTCCTCGCTCTACAAACAGTGGCTAGATCCCTTTGGATTTGGAATAGAAAGGTCTAGGTTTAAATCCTGGTTGTGTTTCTGGATACATATGCAAGTAGGGCCATGCATTTCCCCTCATATCGGAGATTCTTGCTTCTTGCCTAGCAAAGAGCTGGGTGAGGAAGAAACCACATGGTCATGCTTTATTTCTTCAGTCTTTTTTCCCACGTGACTTTTTCCTCTCAAAGAATCCATCTGGGGGCACTTAAGAGCTATCTCCTGATAGAGTTGATTGACCTCTGTTTCATTAATTGCGTTTGAAGCAATTCTTCTTGGCTAGCTAGGTCTTTCTCACCTGAGTTCCAAGAAGGGTAGATTGAAACAAGCACCATGACCTTTTCAGGGCTTGTCACTGAATGTCTCACCAGAAACTCTTCCTGTCGGGTTCTGTGCTTTTGTTTTGTGGGAAAGAAGCAGCACAGGGGGCTGAGGAACACTTGCTCACATTCCTCTGGAGATGATAGCTGAAGCTATGTTCCTCTGTCACAGCCTTCTGGATATGTTCAATGCCATCAAGGGTCAATGTTCCCGTGTTAGAGAAGAATCTCGAATTTAGAGAAATTGACAGTTTTCTGTGTATGGGCATACATATTGTCATCTAAATTTGGCAAAGGGGAACTTGCCAAATACTTCTTTAGTTGCCAGACATTTAAACTGGGCTTCCATCCAGACTTGTGTCCCTAATTGAGGAAGGGTTCCTGATGCTGATTATAGGAGGGCCTTATGCAAATGCTTTATGCCTAATAAGTCCATTAATCATAAAGTTACCCCTAGCTGCTAAATCCTGATGCATGCGTAACCTAATCTGAGAATATTTATTTCTCAAGTCCATCCACAAGCTTGAAGGTTCATTTGAATGGGACCAGAGTGAGAGCTCTGTTGTCTTTATCTTGTTTTCTTAGATTGCTTGAACAGTGACATCAATCCATCAGACACAAGAGAGAAAGGAGAGGAGATCACAAGAAGGGTGCTGGGCCTGTAAATGGTATCTGCGAGGGTGGGATTTAGTCACATGACCACACCTAACCCAATGGGATGCTGGGACTCGTAGTCCAAATGTATGCTTAGATAGGAAGAGAAATGGACATGTTACAGCTAGCCAGTCGCTACCCCAGGGCAGTGGTTCAAGCACACAGCATGAATTTGGCAATTCCCTTTACCAAGGAGAGATCTGCACTACCCTTTAGTTTTAACAACATATTCCTTTCTTTCAAAGCCTGATCCTTTGACCTGACCTTTTCTTGGGCACATAGTGAGTCAATCTCTTTGGGATTCCCTGCTTGGATTTCAGCTTTCCTGTTTCACTGAGAAGGCTGATGACACTTCAGAAAACTGTAGAAGGTGACCTGATACCAGGCTGGCAGGACATGGGTCACCCATGAAGTAAACATCCTTCTGTGTCCATCCATGAACACTCAGCTCTCATTCTGAATCTCAAAGCTCTGTGCAGACCCAAGGATCCCAGGAAGCCTGCTGAACTTCCCTGCAGCCTGTGTTTCCTTCCTCCTTCTTTGGGCTGTGAGAGGACTTCTTGGTAGCACAACAGCTCCTTCCTTTCCATGGCAATAGCCACGGCCTCTGGCACCAGCCACTCAGCTTGACAGCTCATGAGACAGGATCAGGCACACAGAAACATAAGTCAGAGAGCATGGGCCCAGAGTCAGATGACCTGTTGGTTCAGTCTGTTATTTCAGAACCAGCAAGGTATGTGCTTCTAAGAGGGGCATCTTGCTAAGTATGTCTTAGCAAGGTGACATTTATTATATGTTTTACATACTAAAACCTACAGGATGCTTGATGGCAGTCAACCCAGCCATGCAGTTGTCAGAAGCAGGATACAGTGTGGTTTTGTGTTAGTCATTTCTTCTCCGAGTCACAACCTTCAATCAGTGTGTGTGTGTGTGTGTGTGTGTGTGTATACAGTGTTTTAGTATAAATATCTCTCATTTAAAATTCTTTACTAAAAAAAAGCAAAGCCCAAAGTGCCTTTTATAGTTTAATATTCATATCTCACTTGATTACAACAAGTGTTAAGTATGAAGTAAACTGTACAAAAGAACTGTTAAGTTGTTTAATTTCCTCCAGGGCTAAGTAGCTGCTAATCAGTATAAATAATCCACAAGGAGGATGTGATAAAACACCAACTCTGTCTCCAGGCTTAGTAATTTGAATGATGAGACTACCCAAATAACAGTTGCTTGTTAGACAAATTTTAAACATTAAACCCGTTTGTCATATTTTACATCCCAGATGGTGAATTATCCAAAAGATATGGTAGAAAAAATTAAGTTTACATGCATTTTAAAGTATTTTCAGTTAAATACATTTACAATGGTACCTGTCTTTATAAATAAAAACAAAAAGAAGAAAGGGAAAAGATAGAAGGGAAAGAATAAGAAAGAAACAGAAAAGAACAAAAACAAAACAACAAAAAGGAGAACAGAGGTACACTCCAGGATTTTCTTTCATTAGTATATGTGTAGTATTAAAATATCCCTAATAATCAAACCAGAAATATAATTCACTAAAAAGATTTCAACATTATCATGGTCTGTTTTCTGTCACTCAAGGACTGTTCTGGAAGGCTTCCTGCCCCAACAACCTTAGAGTGTTCTCAATGACATAAGGCTGTAGTGTAAATGGGTATATTAGAAGTATGAGGGGAATTCTGTAGAAATATGAAATGAGGTCTGGAGAGATGGCTCAGAGGTTAAGACCACTGGCTGTTCTTTCAGAGGACCTAAGTCAAATTCCCAGCAACCACATGGTGGCTCATTTCCGTCTGTAATGAGATCTGGTGCCCTCTTCTGGTCTTCAGGGATACATACATGCAAACAGAATACTGTATACATAATAGAGAAGTGCAGACACCCTTGTTTAATTCAGTCTCTCTCTCTCTCTCTCTCTCTCTCTCTCTCCCTCTCTCTCTCTCTCAAACACACACACAGAGGCATGAAAACAGGAGGAACTTGCTGAGAAGCCCAGTTCCAGCAGAAGGAGGGAGTTAAGACAGGTGCTAGGGGCTAAGGACGAAAGTTCATTATGTACATGATGAAAGGTCAAAGAATGAAACAAGGAAGCTTTTAAAAATACAAGTGACAACTTACAGAATGCTAGAAAAGTGTAACTGTTGTGAGTTTAATATTAAGATTATATAAAGACATCTGGCAAGTCAATAAAGAAAGCACACAAATTCAAAAGTGACAAAAGAACTTGAACATTCTCCTTCAAAAGCTGTTCAAGGCTGGGCGGTGGTGGCACACACCATTAATCCTAGCACTCAGGAGGCAGAGACAGGCAGATCTCTGTGAGTTGGAGTCCAGCCTGGTCTACAAAAGCTAGTTTCAGGACGGCTGGCCTGTTACACAGAGAAACCCCGTCTTGAAACAGCAACAACAACAAAATATTTAAGATAAAGATAAGTAGCAGTTTACTTTGGTAATAATTAGGGAAATGCAAATGAAAACTGCAATGATTTATCCTTCACTTACACTTGAAATGCACACCATGCAATGGGCCGCTGCCGTAGAGGCATTGAGATTTCACATCTTGTGCAAGGCTAGAATGCAAATTTTAATGGCTCATTTCTCATGGAAAACAGCTTGACAACTTCTCAAAACTTAAAGGTAGATGTCTCATATGCTCCTGTAATCTTACTCCTAGATAGGTTCTTAAAAGATCTTTCAAATTTTATTTTATTGATGCTTTTAGGGTTTTGTGCTTACGTATATTTCGTGTTGAACATGTTATCCCTCAAACACAGTTCTGTTTCTACTTTTGTGTCATCTTATATATCTTTCTGTGATCGGTTTAGATTGACTAGTATTGTGATGTCCAGTAGAGGCCATCTTGCTGACAACCACAAAGCCTCATTCTCTATAGCTGAACTGGATTCCACTTTGCTTGCATACCACATTTTCCTCACTCATCCCTCTAGTGTTGACTCCTTAGATTGGTCTCACAAAGTAGCTGTTGTGCATATTGCTGCAGTAAGGCTTTGTGTTAAAGTATCTACGCATGTGCATATTTCCTAGTAGGACTGTTCAAAGTGGCCATTCGGTGAAAAATATCCCAGTGTGTTCCACTGGTGATGGTGGTATGTACAAACAATGGAACACTATTCAGGTCATCAATAAGTGAACTGGTAATAACATGGATGGACCTCCAGGATATTAGGTTAAGTGAAAGAAGCCAGATGTAATTTGACATACCACCTGTGATTCTTTGGATAAACTATCAAAGGCAAGTAAATCCATCCTGGCACAGTGAGGACTGAGGGCTTTTCTGGAGTTGACAGAGTAGGGCAGAAGGAATTGACTATTGCCTGAGACACCTTGCTTCCTATGAATGGAAGAGTTTTACTGAGAGCTAGAGATGTGCTCACAGAACACTGTCAATGCACACCTGCCGCTAAGTCATTTGCTTTAAGACTCTGTATTTTATGCTAGATGATTTTTATTTTAATACATTACTTAAAAACTAAAATGTCCCCTGGGGTTGTTAAGATGATTGGGATGCCTTGGAAATCAGTGAAAGCATTTGCTACTTGTGCTTTGGATTTGTGTTTCTGCGTTCTTTCCCCCTCTTCTGTAGCCTCCCGCTGCTGTCACCTTTCCCTAGCTGCTCCTTTCATCCCATTTGTTACTTGGGTGAGGGCTAGGAAACAAGGAAGTCAGTTGTGCTTAAACTATGACGAAGAAAGCCCATTTGGATTCTGACCTAAGGCATGGAATTCAGAAATTGTTGAAATTTGTTGTTTGTCCATATTTGTTCATTTGATTCTTGGCTAAATTCAGTCCTGAGAAGTTGGAGAAAGGTCACCTCTAAAAAAGCTCAGCTGCTGCTCTGTTTATAGTAACATGAGTTGGTTTGGGAGAGTGCCAGGTCCTGGAGTGGCCTCGGGACGGTATTTATCTGGAGGAAGCCTAAGAAATTTGAGAAAGGTCAAGCATTTAGAAGCCAGTTTTCCAAAATGTTGTTGGGTCACTGGTAGTTTAGATGTTATAAATGTCCCACCCAATAGAGCATCCCATCACAAGCTGGCAAAGGGAACCATCCATTTCTCATTCATAGCAGAGTTGAGGCTTGGAACAATATTATGCTTAGTAGCTGAGCATTTATAATAATTCTACAGTGGAAGGGCAGTCCAGGAGTCAGCCTGGGAACTGGGGATATAACTTGGTCGATACAGCGCTTGCTGTGCAAATGTGAGGACCTGAGTTTGAATGCTCAGCACCTATGGAAAAAGCCAAACATGGCATCTGCCTGTATCCCAGAGCTGGGGAGGTGGGGACAGCAAGACGCTAATCAGCATGATCAGAATTAGTGGGCTTCTAGTTCAACAAGAGACATGTCTCAAAAAATAAAATAATACACACATGTGCATGCACATGCGCATGCACACACACACACACACACACGCACATAAAGAGACACAAACACAATCAGTTTTATGTATTTGGATAGGTAAGTGCACAAACCAATTTAGCTTATTTGGGCATCTGGAATTAGGTCTTTGATAGTATTTCTTGGTGTGGTCATCTGGTCTCCCCTTTGCTGAAAATGGTTGTTCTTATTATTATAACAGCAAATGTCCTTATTTGTTCTTACCCCAATTTGTCAGGCTATGGACCAGCTGAATGGTGCTTAGTGCTCCATCTTGGGACCACTCTGTTGGTTTCTGAATGAGGCGTAAAAGTGTTCTCAGCTTGACAAGGAATAGGTTCACCTTCTGAGCCTAGGAGTAAACCTTCCATAGGCTTAGAAGATTGTCTCTATTCAGGCATTTGTAGCCGTCTTGCTGGGTTTTGCAGGTAGCTCTGATGTTCCAGCTTAGAGACCCCATGGTGTGGATGCTGACAGGCAGTGGAAGGAGGGATGAGTGCAGGTAACTTCCTGGAAGTTCTGGTTAACTCCATGGAGCACAGGGACAGAAGAAGAAAAGGGGCACAGGCCTCATTGTCCTGGGAACTACCATTCTGCCCTTCCTGCCCCCCGCCCCCTGCCCCCAGAAGACTTCTGCTGCCCCTGTGGTCCCACTCTGGCAGGAAGCATCTTCAGCCCTCCACAGCTGGATGCTTAGAGTTCCACAGCTGGATGTGAATGTTGCTTGCTGGCCAGTGATAGAAGCAGAGACACAACTTCACTTGGGAACCTCAGTTCCTCTTCCCTTGGGAAATCCTACTGTGTGGTTTCTTTCTTGGTTTTCAGGTCTTTCCTTTATGATCTTCTATTCCTCCCTGGAGTTCAGAGCTTTAGTTTCTAAGATGGGAAAAGGGGCCTGGACTGAGTAGACTCACAATTAAGTGAAGCACACTACTATTAACTATGAAAGTCTGATTCTGTCAAAACACATTGATTATTATGGAAGTTAGATGCCTATATCAGATAAATTCTCCCCTCAAAGGGCTGATGGACTAGACAGAGTGAATATAGGCACATGCAGAAAGAGGCTCCCAACACTCTCAAAGTGAACCCCGTGTTCCTTGTAGAAATACACAACTCCATTTCCTACATTCCTGAAAGCAAAATCCAGCTTGGGTCAAAGGCATGATCTGCCAGCAAGTTCAGAGCAAAGAGAAGGACTGACTGACATATTTCCTACCTGGGTTAGTTATTTATAGTAGGTGAGAACTGGAAGAAAACCTCTGAGATACCTGCCTTTTAGAGAGGGATTTGTAGATGCAGGTTCCCAACTCTAGAAAAGCACAGCAAAGTGTGCTAGATACTACAAGAGGTACACAGAGCCGAAGGAAGAAGTCAAAGGCTGGAGTTGATTGTTTCCTTGTTTGCAGTGTTCTGTGGCATGCATGGTGCAGTACAAAATGGTATGGATATAACACAGTCTAGGATTGCAGGCATGATGCAGTGTGCAGTGGTGTGGATATAACACAGTCTAGGGTTGCAGGCATGGTGCAATGTGCAGTGCATGGATATAAGACAGTCTAGGGTTGCAGGCATGGTGCAGTGTGCAGTGGTGTGCATATAACACAGTCTAGGGTTGCAGGCATGGTGCAATGTGCAGTGCGTGGATATAACACAGTCTAGGGTGACATGCAAGGTGCAGTGTGCAGTGGAGTGGATATAACACAGTCTAGGGTTACAGGCATGGTGCAGTGTGCAGTGGAGTGGATATAACACAGTCTAGGGTTGCAGGAATGGTGCAGTGTACAGTGGCATGGATATAACACAGTCTAGGGTTGCAGGCATGGTGCAGTGTGCAGTGGCGTGGATATAACACAATCTAGGGTAACAGGAATGATGCAGGGTGCAGTGGTGTGGATATAACACAGTCTAGGGTTGCAGGCATGGTGCTGTGTGCAGTGACATGGATATAACACAGTCTAGTGTAATAGGAATGATGCAGTGTGCAGTGGTATGGATATAACACAGTCTAGGTTGACATGCAAGGTGCAGCGTGCAGTGGTGTAGATATAGCACAGTCTAGGGTGACACGCATGGTACAGAATGCAGTGGTATGGATATAATACAGTTTAGAGTGTACCATAGTCCTAGTTCATAGGTCAGAGGACTGATTGTGGGGTCTGAGGGAATTAAACTCAGGTCATCAGATTTACAAACATGTCCTTGCCCCTGAGGTACCTTACAGGCCCAGAGCAAATATTCTTCATACTGATGAGATCAACTTCATGAAATCTTCCTTCTTTGGATAGAGATTTTGGTGCCAAATCTAAGAATCCTTCACTCAACTGAAGATTTTCTCCTGCTCAACTCAAGATGACTCAACCAGTAAAGGTGCTTGCTGCCAAAATCCAAGAGCTGAGTTTGATCTCTACAACCCACTTGATAGAGAGAGCTGACTCCTGTAAGCTGCCTTATACCTGTGCTCACAGGCACACACACACACACACAAAAAAAAAACCTCACCAAATAGATAAATAAATAAATAAATGTAAAACAACCTGTTTTTATCCTGTCTTTATAGTTTCAATTTTACTTTTGGTTCATTCTGATTTAAGTATTCACCCACCTTTGCTTTTTTTTTCACCTTTGCTTTTTAAATTATTATGTGTGTGTAATTGTGTGGGCATGTGCACATGAGCACATGGGCCTGCCACATCCAAAAGTAGATATCAGATCCCTGGAGCTGGGATTTCAGGTAGCTGTGAACCTCCCAATGTGGTAGTGAGAACCAGACCTGGGTCCCTGTAAGAGCGAAAGCTTTCTCAATGGTTGAGCCATCTCTCCAGCTCAGATTTACTTCCCTTCTTTTCCTGGTTTTGTTTTGCTTTCCTTACAAATGTCTAGTTGTCCCATTTGTTGAAATCTCCACGCTTCCTCCTAGGCCTTTTTAAACACCCCGTTGCCCATATTTGTACAAGCTTTCTGTTTCTTATACCCACTTCACTGATTTTTCTTATCATTTGACTAAAAAAAAAGTTAGTTAATGGGCATTTCACCCAAATGAATCCTGCTACTAGTATGACGGTCATTTGTTTATGAAATATTTGATAATTTAGAGAGGTCTACTGATGTAGTTATGAATCATTCCCAAGACTTTATAGTAACAGATCTGGCTGGTACCCTACTGAAATATTTCTTTTCCCTAAATAGAAAGACATGGGAAAACATGCCCACATTTTTCCCTAGAGCCAATACATAGTTGTCTTACATCTGACCCTGAGAGTTTTAAAGAAGACGAGAAAGACAGTTGGCTTCTATCAGGCTCTTTCTGCCCAAGCCTAGGCAGAGATGGGCAACCAAGAACTCTGCTAGGAGACTTGGGAGCCTGCTCAGATTAAAATAATAGGAAAGTGATTAAAAAAAATAGCAAGCTGGTCTTAACAGGGGCAGACCAAGTCCAGATAGCCCAAGTTAGTCTCAGCCAGTCTTAAGGCTAAGTGTTGTGAAATTGGTTTTGCTTCCTTGGGATTTTGAGCGATGCACCTTTACAAGCCTGCCTGTGCAGACATCCCCAGTCCGAAGCTGGGTCTGCCCAAATCCAGTGAGTCGGCTCTAAAATGTCGACGCCACCTAACAATGACCAAGACTCAGCCTCAGGGAGCCTGCTGGCCTCTCAGACCCAGTGGAACTTCAGAATGGAAATGCCTGGAGAAGTTTTTACGTGTCCATGGAGTTTCGTTGCAGGAGACCACCAAGGCAAAGACAGGCATGGCATACAGGTACTGTTGATTGCAATAAGGTCCAACCAGAACCTGGACTGAAGTCAAAGGTGTTTTGTTTTTTTGTTTTGTTTTGTTTGCTCCATTAAAGAATAAAGATTGAAATAGCAAGACAAGCTTTCGGGGGAAGAGAAAACCAAATGCAGCCGGCCTTTTTCTTACGTTCTTTTGCTTGCTTTTGCTTTAAATTGCTGTTCTCTTTGTTCAAAGGTTACACAAAACATTGTCGAGCATACCTGTGGAAGGTCCCAAGCTCTCTTGGGAAAGGAAAGCTTTGTGCTGCCAGGACAAATAGCTTTGGTTCCTAGGAAGTAGGTGATTGAGCAGCTTGAACAGAAGAATGTGAACTTGATTCTCCTCAAGGCAGTTTATCAAGTTGAGCAGAACATTTCCCAGTGTTCTGCTTTCACTGCTCTCTTCCTTTAAGCCTAAATTATGTGGGCTGGTTCCTGTTCTTCTTGAAATGACAGTGCTTTTCTCAATGTAGTCCAAGAAAAATCCCCTGTTCTGCACTAGCCTTCCAATACCATTATTTGGTAATGAAAGGGAGATATATATTTTTTTTTCTTGGTATGAAGCTGAGTGTGTATTTATCAGTTGCTCTGAGAAGGTAAGTATCGTTTGTTTTTCAAGCAATTTGTCGCACCTTCTGCAAGCTGTACTGCAGAATCTGAGCCACTGCACAGGACCTTCCTCCTCCAGGGTCTGGAAGTAAAATCTACTTAGACATCAGTCAAGGATGTTTGTACTAGCTAATGTCAAAACTTGGACTTCTCAGGATGAATTTTTTCCCCTCATGTACAAGCTGTCCCCAATGGCTTCATTTTCCCACTCTAAAGGTCTATTTTGGTAGAATAGCTAGCTGCTGTTCTGATTTACCAGCTAATTTTATTAATAAAGCAATTTGCAATAATGTGGCTCCTCTCTGGAGAGCAATGTGCTTTACACAGATGGTTTATATAATAAAGGGCTGGTGCAGGAGAGGAACGGACTTTTGCCGATGCCCAGGGAGCTCAGGACAGTCTACCCTTCTGTTGCCTTGGAAGTGAGGACCAGGACTGGTTTCCCCATCTAAGAGAACTCAGCTTCGCACACTGGCATGGAACAAGAGCTGTCTGCTCCTCACTTCTGACTCTGAATAGGGCAGGAAGGAGCCTTCTCCCTCAGCCTCCCCACGTGTCCCCTCACTCCCTTCCCAGGCTCCCTTTTACTCTCCCTGGTGGTTATGAAGGTTGTGCATGCATGCAGATCAGGTGAAGGGGAGCAGCATTTTTTCTCTGCCTTTGTCATAGTGTGGAGAGGGCTACCATGAACTCTTATGGAACCCTTCAAAGAGTGCGCCTCCTCCTTCAAAAGTCCTTATTCCAATACCGCTCCACGTTTGGGGCTGGGCATGGTCATTCAGATACAGACACATTCTAGGACAGTGCTTCTTAAGGGGGTGTGACAACCAGGAACACTTTTTTCGAACAAATGAGAGTAGAATTGCTTGAGCTGGAGGTGGGGCCTGGAGCCCACCTCCCTTGTGGCCAGTCAGCCTCTAACCTGCTCATGATTTGAGTGTATAGGTCTTGGGCAGTTCTTCACGTGATCTTGTGAGCAAGGCTCTGTGGTTTGGAGGATGTCTTGTATAGACAGGCTCTTGGACAGACACCTATAATCTTAGATCTCACTCTTCTAAGAAATGGGACCTTAAAGAATACTTTACTGAATTTTATGAATATGAGGAGAGAAAAGCCAAGCTAAATTCGCCATTGGTCCCGTGAAACAATCAAGGCTTTGACATGAAGAATTTGCTGTGCTCTGACATCTTCCTGATGCTTCCGTCATTGCACTTCTCCCAGTTCCAACAGAGCTTTATTTCTTCTTTCAAGGCACCTGCTAATTGCCTTTCCTTAGGGTATTTCCTTTAACTGTTAAAGAGGGAGTTTTAGGGAAGAGGGCCATGACTCTTTTGTTCCTCTTCAACTTGGCTTCTGCCTTTATTTATTATGAACAGTACTTGGGGCATGGTTAAGTCCACACTTTTCTTTATTATAACATTTCCTCCCAGGGTAAAAGGCGTGAGAAAGGAGAATGACTGTGCAAAGACTTGTCTGTTTGACGTTGTCCTTTCTATTCATTTTGAAAGAAATCGTTCTGTTTCATATGTAGTGGAAAGGAGATTAAACCTTGGCATTAAGTAGACCAGAAGCATATCCAACTCTGTCAGACAATTGAGATATTGATCTTGAAATGATGCATTGGATAACTAATATACAGTAGACACTCACTGAATTCATGTTCTCTTCCTAGTTGCCTTAGCCTCTGTCTGTCAGTCTGAGGGCGAGGGAAGAGGCAAACCCACCAGCTCACAAAGTCCTAAGAGATTATTCTCAAGAGTGAAAGGCAATGAAGCCCTGTAGCATAGCACAGCTCCTACAGGTTCCATGTGAGCTTCAGAGCCCTTCAGCCTGGGAGCAAGGGAAGCTGCTGTCTTCTTCCTAATCTGGCCAGATGCCATTGCAGCCTTCAGTCCAGGGACAGCCACTTAGGTCATCCTAAGCGTTATGTTGTGTTCCCATGGAGATGCGGTACTATTTATAACAAAAGTTGACCAGGAAAGGAGGACAAATTAGTAAATATGCAAACACGTGCTTAAACTGAAAAGAAATAGGAGGGAAGTGTTTGAGAATGATGGAAAGTATACCAAGGTGGAGTGGAGATCCTTTTGTTAGCTTAGAATTCTTAGAAAAAGTAGAAGTGTAAAAATTGGTTGTATTGGGGCTACAAAATAACTACTAAGACCGCAGTCATTTCTCAGAGGCTGAGTATTAACCATTTCTATTATAACATGTTGAACTCTAAAGCAGATAGAAAGCATACACACGAGCCAAGATTAAACTAAATATACTAAAGAGCAGTTTGAGCCAAGCACAAGACATATCTAGACTGCTAAGGGGCTACAGATAATCCAGTTTCAAGGCAGTTTTCTTGTACTATCAGTGGCAGGAGAAGCCGACATGGATGTAAGGTGAAATTCTAACCCATAGGTCAGCAAGCTTTTCCTGTAAGTAGTACCTTTCTTGAAACAGTTCATATTTTAAGCTCGAGGACCTGGTCGGCTTTGATCATACTTTCTGACCTCTTTCATAGTAAGGGAAGTTAGCCATAGATAACAGTAAATAACTGGTCTACATTCCAACATAACTATTTATTGGCACTGAAACTTGAATTTTATGCAATTTTTAATATGCCACAGATATTTTTCACATTCCCCCATGTCATTAAAAAATGTAAAAAGTATTTTTATCTTATGGGTCCTGCAAAAACAGGGGCCGTGCTGGATTTGCCAGCTTGTGGTTTGCTGACTATGGGTCCAAAGAGCAACACTTTTAGTTGTACAGGTTACTGGTTTATATATATTTATTTTTAAGTCTTTTTTCAGAGATATCTAAGGAATCCAAATGCATATAATTCAGCAAGGTAAAAAATTAATTAAAAAGATGAAGAACAGATCAGTTCAAGAAATACTAAAAGCAGAAAGACACAGCAAAGGGAGAGGAAGGACTTCAGACAGGCCAGTGGAGTTGCAAGACCCTGGTTTTGGTCTGGCTCTGGGCTTCCAGCAATATCACACCCCCAGAGAGGGAAAGATTCTTTATAGTTCCTGAGGTCCTGGAAGAGAAGGTTAACTTCTCGACCGTAACTCATACTTCCTGATTAGAAGTTGGGAGAGAGATAGCCTTTAGTGCTTTGTGTGTGACCAATGGCGTCCTCAGCAGCATCCTCTGGCATGCATAGCTATGAGGGTTCTTGGACCTTGGCTATGGGACCCTAATGTTCTTAGATGGTGTGACAGCAAATGGTAGATCAGCAGACGTAGAGTTAAAAACAGCATGGGTTTGATACAAACTGTGTTGGTGAGTTTCACAATAGTAATCATACAGTTCAGCCCCTCTACATCCCTCCCCATCTCCCTCTTTCCAATGGCAAGACTTGTTTGGGTTTGAGGGGTAAAAACCATTGTTTCTTAGATATAAAATAAAATAAAAAATGTTATTGTTTTTCAGTTGATGATGCAATATTTCTATAGCCTTGAACTAAAGAGAGGGAGAAGGTTGTGAAGAAAGGGGAGAAGGGAATTCTTAGATATGGGCTGGGCTGGGCTTCAGAGATACCTCCTTCAGTGCCATGAAGCTGAAATCAAGGCAGGGATAGTTTGACTATCAGACTCAAGTTGACTATCCAGCCAGCAGCACAGCTAGAACTAGACTCCTACCCCTTACATCCTAATCCAATGTTTTCTCATACTCTCCACATTTGTTTCCAGCTCCATCACACACTCGAACACACGCATACATTCGAGTGCATGCATGCATGCACACACGTACACACACAGATGCACACACCCATGCACACATACAGTCTCCTAAGTGCAGAAGAAACACACATGATGAACAGAAAATAACAACACCTACAAATTGAAACTTATACTACCCTGAACTCATTGCTATATATCTTCCTCATTAATATTTATGGATTCATTGTTTATCCTTTTGGAGTGTATCTCTAGAAAACACGCAGAAATGCTACTTTTTTTACTCATATCTTTTCATTTAACACATGGATTGTCATGTGATCAAATTAAAATTTGGGCTAATTAGTTCTCCAAATTGTTGTGATATGATAGTATATATTACCCATACTGTATTCTTGGTGCCTGGACTAATATGGCTAAAATAAAAATATTTGAGACAGAAGGAAATGAAAGGGACCAGAACTCCCAGCAGCTTGAGTTCCTCTCCTGTCAGCTTTTCCTAGTGTCAGATGGTACTGTCAGACTGGAGACATCCCAGAGGCTTCTGACATACTACGTGAGTCATCCAAGCAAAACTACGCAGGGTTTCCAGAAAGCAGGTGCAAACAAGGAGACCTGGCTTGTCCGAAAACTAAGGGGAGAGGGGGAGAAGCGTGTGATCTTTAGGGAGAGGCAGACCTGAGGTGGAAAGCATGCACTTCACCCTCACTGCCTGTGCACAAAGAGGCAAAAGGGGACTGGGGACAGGGAGAGTAAAGTCAGGGGACACTACACCCAGATGAGAGATTTTCGCAGACATGTTTGGGCAGTGAGTCTGAGGACATTTGTTGACTGTTGGTTTTCATTGACCTCAAAATAAAGATTCTGAAGAGCAATGGGGAGCCCTTTCCACTCCGAACGCCTTTCCTGGGGTTCTGTCATAGTGAGAGTATGTCAACCTCACAGGATTTGCTGGCGGGCTCAGCCCCTCCGCTTCTCTGATGCCTGTGCAGCTTCCCAGCCTACACGGCAGGAGGAACACACCCTGTGGGACGATAGCACTCACACTGAGGGCACATAGAAGGCACCAGGAATGCAATCCATTCTGCTTTCTGTACCATTGCAGAACTGAGGTACTGGAAAAGAGGAACATCATTTCGCATTAATTGAATTCACCATTGTCCTCCCAGTACCCCCATATCACATACCTTTCTCTGTGAGTTCCTGCAGCCTGTCCTTTACATGGGATGCTTGGCACACTCAAATCTGCTTTAAAAGTAGGTATGACCATGTCTTAAAAACAATAGCCTAGAAAATGCTGCCTGGACAGGAGGAATATTAAGACATGCTGACATGATTTATTTTAGGCTGGTCTAATTTGGGTCAGTCCTGGGGCCTGTGCTCATTTCTCTGAGCCTCTGCTCTTACAGCATCTCTGGAGGGATTCAGATGGCATGGAGATGGATGGGGCTCAGAATGTGTGTGGTTTGAAGCCGGAACAGGCTGCTGGTAGAGGACCTGAAAGGCGTAGGAAACTGGCTTATTCGGCGCTAAACAACACGCTTATTGCCTAGGGAATAGAACAGAAGTTTCAAAATAAGTACAGTTTGGCAGTGTAGCCTTAAATAAGAAACGCCCTAGAATTCGAGCATGATAGCAGCCTGAAATGATGAGAGATAAAAATTCAATTTGTTTTGAAATTTCCACTGTGCTTTTCTAGGGTAGAAGTTGCTTTGCTTATTGTAGCATGATGAAAATATCGGAGAGTCCAGACCTAAAAATAACACTGAGTTCTACGGACCTTATTTTCTCCCATGGAGGTTGTTGTTCCTCTGAACTCAACAGGCATTTTGAAACCTAACAAAGGAGCAACCACAGGCCAAACTAGTTAACCCACCCCACCACCTGCAAGAACCCTTCTGAACTTTCCTGCAGTGCTTGCGAGTGTCGGCAGGGTGCGCTGTCTCATAAAGAAAAGTAAGCCTTTCCACGCCTTAGAATGAAGCTGGCAGTTTTTTTTCCCCCCCAGAGTGTAGAGAGTTAATCTGATTGTGCCAACAGGAAATTTTCATAGTGAGAAAAAAGTAACAAGTTATCTTCCTGGGTTTTTGAAAAGCTCAGATGCTATAGCAGGTTTACTATAGCCTAACCCAGTTATGAGTTTTATTACTTTAACTTTAATTTTTAAATTTTTTTGATTTGGGGGAATTTCACACACACACACACAGACATACACTGCAATGCTATCATATCCGCTCCCCGAATTTCCCTCCAACTTCCTCCCAATTTTATCTCCTCCTCCTCTTTCCCTGTCTTTTTTTCTTCTATAACCCACTGTGTCCAATTAATGATACTCATATGGTATCACACGAGTGTATGTAGTCATGTACTCAATCATGAGAAACCTCCTAGTGGTATAAAAATAATTATAAAAGAATGGTCCTGCATCTCTCAGCAGCTGTGAACTGTCCATAGCTTCTCAGGAAGGAGAAGGTTGAGAGCTCATCCTCCGCTACACTAGAGTTTTCACTGGCTTGGTCTTACACTGGTCTTGTGCAGACAGTCACAGCTGCCATGAGTTCATGAGTCCAGACGCGGTCCACAGCTCTCCTCCCTTTCCTCTGTCTTTTCCGTTCCCTCTGCCTCCTCTTCCACAATGTTCTCTGAGAAGTGGCAGGAATAGGGGCCGGGAAAGATGTCCCAGTTGGGGCTAAACATTCGGCTTCTTGTTCTCAGCACTTTCACCAACTATGCATCTCTTCACTGACTGCTGCTCTGTGCGAAAGGAAGTCTCTGGGCCAAGACTGAAAATGGCCCTGGCTTATGGGTACAAGCGTCATTATCGAGAAGGCAATTTGAGAGCATCACCATTTATAAAAATAACAGCAGCTGATTCCATTGCCACTCTACATACAATACCCAGGAAATGAAATCAGCCTGTATGTCTGTCTACAGATGAATGGATAAGAGAAGTGAGGTGCACAGTCACAATGAAATATTACTCAATTGTAAAGAAGAATGAAATCCTTAAGTTTGCATGTAAACAGATGAAACAGGAAGAAAAAAATACCGAGTAAGGTATCTCAGGTACAAAAAGACAAATGTCACATGTTCTCCCTGTCTGTGTTTAACTTGAAGCATAAGTTTCAGAAGCCAGAAAGGGGCTAGGGGATGCAGTAGATGACAGGCAAAAGGAAAGCCGAGAGTCGCAATACTGGGGCCTGGAAGGCTTAAGCAGGAAGGAGTACAGGGGAAACCAAGATGTGAGGGTAGAGGGTTAACCAAAATGAAGGTCTATGAGAAGCCCCAGAGAAGCCTGCTGTCTTACAACCAACTTACATGTAACTGGAGACATGGAAGAATGACTTTGATATGAAAGAAGAGGAGCAATCTGGAGGTTAAAGGATTAAGTGGGGTATGTGACTGAGAGGCAGAAGTGGTGGGTTATTAACCCCAAATAAAGAGGTATGAAAAACATTACAGAAACCCAGTATGTAGTTAGCTAATTTCAAAATATAGCTTCATAAAAATAAAAAGAGTTCACACAAAATGATCCTGTAGAGGTAGACAGTGCTGTTCCCCCAAAAGACGTAAGCTATTAAATAAAACTCATAGTGCAAGACTAGAGATACTTCCTTAGCAAGTTATTAGTCAGATAGGCCCCACATGTCTCCAGAACATCCAGGTTACTGCCACTGCCCATGAGAACCCACCATAACTGCATGGCTCTATTGCTGTAGGCACCTGAATTGGTCACCATTCTGTCACTCTGAAGAGACACGATGGCCAGAGCGACTCTAACAAAATAAAGTGTTTAATTAAAGCTTGTTTGAGGTTTCAGAGGTTTAGTGCATTATCAGTGCAGTGGAGGAACACTGTGTGGCACACAGACAGACATGGTACAGGCAGAAGTAGCTGAGAGTTCTACATTTGGACCTACAAGCAGCAGGAAGAGAGAGACTCTAGGCTTGACACGGGCTTTTGAAACTTCCAAGTCCACCCGAGTGACACACTTCTTTTATCCACTCCAATAAGGCCGCACCTTCTAATGTTTCTCAAATAGTGCCCCTACTTAACGACTAAGCATCCAAACACATGAGCCTACCGAGGCCATTCTCATTCAAACCACCACATGTATTTTGGGTGCAGGAACTCAAATAACAGAACCCAACCTCTAATAAACCAGGAAACCTCTTTCCTCATGGCTAGCTTTCCTAGTGCCCAAAGATACTGCTTAGACTACTGGAGAAAAATGACATCAGTGTTCTTACCCAGCATGAGACCATGCATGCTACAATACTGACCCGGTATGCAAGATGTTTCCTCTCCTGTAATATTGGCATGCATGATTGTTAAGGGGTAACTATCAGATGGGCTGTGAGGCCTGCTTTACAGCAGGGAATTTCATTGTCGGTACTGAAATCCTAGTCAAAAGCCCCATATGTCCTATTGTATGATCTGCTGGTAGAGTTTCCAGTATGGTCAGGTGAGTGTTTTACAGAGCAAATAGTATATGATCAGAAGCATCCTGGCTGAGTATCTAAAAGTATGCTACCAACTTCTAAGCATGGCTGACTGAGAAAAGAAGAGCAGGCCTTTCATTCCCAGCTGTATTTATTACTTTATTTTCTTTGGCATGACAAAATGTCTAGCAAAAGAATCTTAAAGAAGGAATGGTTTGGGCTGACCGAGTCTGGTCCATCACGG
>LOEQ01002999.1:104166-114860 GCA_001685075.1 Bramus lutescens | reverse complement strand
ATATACATATAACAAAATTGACCTTAAAATCCATACCAATGCAAGTTATTCATATCTATATCACCCATGTACCTGTTCCTGTGGAATTTATCAACAGTAGAAATGAGTTTCAGTGTAGCCATCAAATCTGAATTGCTGATGGGCCTGACTACTGAGAAAGCAACCATTTCCTTTGAGTTTTTTTTTTCCACAGATGTATTTCATTCCTCTCTTTGGTAGGACTGAGTGTTTTCTCCTGGCGGCAATGACTTATGACTGATTTGCTGAAATCTGCCATCCTCTGTCTGACCCGGTGATTAGGATCAAAAGGGTCATCTAGTGATATTCTCATGGATATCAGAGATCATGGTAGCAATTGTGCAGACCACATGGATGATCTACTGTGGTCACAGGAAAATTAATCACTCTTCTGTGAGATTCCTTCGGTGCTGGAACTTGCAAGTGCAGCCATGTTCCTGTTTAAAATTTATGCCTTCACAGGCACCATTTTGATTATCATGGTACCATTTGTCTTGATACTCTTGTCTTATACCCAGATTCTCTTTGCCATCCTGATGATGCCATCCACCACAGGGAGGCAGAAGGCTTTTTCCACGTGTAACTCTCATCTTATGTCTGTCACCCTCTTCTATTGCACGGCCAATATTACTTATACCCAAATCCAGGTCCTGACCAGACACCAAGAAGCAGATGTCATTGGCTTATACACTGCTTACTCCTCTGCTGAATCCACCGATCTACAGTCTGAGAAATAAGAAATTGAAAAGAGATGTGGTGAAATTATGGCAAAGAAAAGTGACTTTACTCACAGCTTGATTTGTTGAGGAAGCTGGCGTTTTTCTATTGTTATTGAGTTCTATATGGATTTTGAAGGTGGTGAAAAATGGAACATTTTTGGTGAGTGTTTTCTTTCTTGATGTCTCCGTACTTGAAAACATATCATGTTAACCTTCTCTTTTAATACTGCCGTCGATTTTTTTAAAGAAGTATTGACTTCTGTAGCACATGATGAACAGATTATTGATCCACTTTGTATTATTGACATACACATCATTGCTAGAGTATTGCTGTTAAGTAGGTTCTTTAATAAACATATGATTCTTTGAAAGAAGAATTTAGAGAATCTAGGCAAATAAATGTAAAAATCATGTCATCAAATTTCACTTCACATTGTTGTATATAGTTAAACAATCAATGATTATTCCACACAAATGATTGGATTGTAGTAACAGTTTGAGTGTCAAAGGGCTTTCCAACCATGGTGAATATAAAGAATACTCCTTTTTATTTCTTTATATTTTATTAAAGATTTCTTTCATACAATATATTCTGAGGATGTTTTCCCCTTCTCCTATGGCTTCCATTTCCCCTTCCCCTCCCCTCCTATTCAGTTTCCCTTTCCATCTTTTCTTAGAAAAAAACAGGCAACTAATGAATAATGATAAAATAAAATAATATTTGAAAAAGGATAGAAAATTAGAATGGGAAAAAAAACAAGAAAAGAGACAAAAGGAACAAAACAAAAACACTAGACAAATGCACAGACACAGAGACGATTGTACACAAGTTCACAAAGAAAGGAATCCCATAAATACACAAAACTGTAAACCATAAATATTCACAAAGAACTTGTAATATATATATATATATATATTCTGTTATTCAACATTAAGTGGCAAAGACGCTATAGAGTTTCTTCTTTCAGAAAACAGAAAACAGATGCTCGTGCTGTTGTAACAGGAGAGACCAGATAGTAAGCCATAGTGGAAACAAAGATGATTCTGCATGATCCTGCTTCAGTCTTAGGGACTACAGTTGTGGTAAAAGCCATGGGTCCAATGGAAGTAAAGCCAAAACCAAGGAGTGAATTCCCCATCCCCAAAGTGGTCAAGGACAAGAAAATCAAGTTTGTAGAGGAGATCAACCTGTTCTCCCAGCCTATAAAGTATTTCAAGATTATTGACATTTTTTCCGGGTGTATCTCTGAGAGACAAGATCATAAACATCATGCCAGTGCAAAAGCCAGGGGATCGGTCTCAAGGCCTTTGTAACTAATGTGGACTACAAAGGCCATGCTGATCTTGGTGTTAAGTGCTCTGAGGAAGAAGACTGCCATTCCAGGGGCCATCAATTTGACCAAGATTTCCATCATCCCTGTGCAGAAAAACTACTTCGGGTACAAGATTGACAAGCCCCACGCCATTCTATGAAAGATGATAGACCACTGTGGTACTCTGATGGTGTGAGTCGCTACACCCAGAGGCACTGGCATCCTCCCTGATCCTGTGTACAAGAAGCTGTTGCTGATCGCCAGTATTGATTATTACTGCATATCTCACAAAGTCTGCACAGAGACCCAGGGAAGTTTTGTGAAGGCTACCTTTGAGGACATCTCTAAGACCTACAGCTAGTTGATCCTTGACTTCTAGAGAGATACTGTGTTCAGCAAGTCTTCTTACTAGGAATTAACTGATCACCCAAAAACAAAACAAAACAAAACAGAACAACAACACCAAAAACCCACAGCAGAATTTCCATTCATAACACTCTTACATAAACAAATGAGGTATAGTTTCACAACTTTTTAAAGTATTTTATATATTATTTTCATTTATTTTAGGCACAAAATTTAGTAGATTTAACCAGCAATAGAGTCCATTACATATTATTAAACTTTTTAAGATTGTCTGAATCATGCAGTCATTAACTGCGATTGGTAAACTAGAATTAAAGTGAAGATGGGATTCTTTTTCTCTTGTCTGAAACAAAAACTCCATTTGTGATGCATTTAATAAAACAAGTCAATAATAACATGAAATCGAGAGTACTCCATGTCCTTTCCTCTATAGTGGATATGAAATAGTTAATGATTTTGCTTTCTGGTCGGGAACTTTGCTGTACTATTGTTGTGTACTATTTGTAGAGTGCAGAAGCACCAGTTTGAAAAGAAGAACAATAAATGGAAATTGTTAAATTATGTTTTGAAATTGAAAAATCTGTAAAGACCCTTTGCTAATAACTTATATAAATATCAATTTCAGAGTGAAATGATACATGTTCGGGAGGAATGCTCACTGTACAAGAGTCACTAACCATAGCCTTGTGAGCCAAATACTGTCATACACAAGCTACTCAAAGCAGTCCTTTATTTCTTTATATATATATAGCACAGGAGACAACAGGATAAACTGTGAGTTGGACCCCCAAGCAACAAAATCTGCTAAGGGGCGGAGGATGTGTCTGACTTATACTACTGATGAGGGGCAGGAAAGGCAGCCCATTTAGGTTAACCTTGTGCTCCCTGTGTCATTAGACTCTACTATTAAAATATGATTACACTTCTGAAGAACAATTTCATTGCTGAATGTGGTGTTCCATACCGGTTATTCAAGCACTAGAGGATGAAGGAAGTAGATGCAAATTCAAGAACAGCCTGGGTTACATATTAAGCTTAGGTCTAGCCTAGGCTATAGAAGGGACACATTCTCAAAAGCTTTTAGCATCAGAACAAAACACAATGATAATAATAGTACTCTTTATAAGAATACAAAACACATTTTATACAAAATGATTATTTTGATAGTACTATTAGGTATAAAAACATTTATGTTTCTAAACATTGCTAGTTTAATAATCAATGGGTTTTTTTAGTGCAGTGGTGATAAGGTTGTAGCTTTACGGTCATCTTTATTAAGAATACTTATTTATAATACTTAATGTTTTAAACTGAATTATCTATTTCACAATGACTGTTAAAATATTGTTAATATGCTGTGTAATTGCTGATGAATACAGGCACCCATTAAAGTAATAGCTGCTTGATTAGGGGTAGCAAAGACTGAATTATATGTATCTGATTTAATCTCTCTCTCATATCCAATTACAATAAATTACCCTTAAGGACTATCTCTAAAATTAAAAAGTAATTAAATTAAATCCAAACATATTTTTATTAATAATTGTAGGAAGACCTTTAAAATCATTGTACATAAAATAAATATTATCATCTAAACGTGTGCTCATAAATGAGATGAGTGCATTCCAGAATCCTTTATAATTCCATGATGATCTACTGGTTTTATAATTTGCCTAAAGTATTAACATGAGTTAGCATATTTTTTCCTCAGTAATATGAGTGGTGACCCTGTACATCACAGTTAGGAAACTACAGGCAATAGTAACAGTTACAGAGTCCAAAGGGGGTGAATCCCCTTTTCATTATTTTTCTGTGGAGACTATAGGAAAAATATCCTCCTTGGTAATTATAAACTTCAGCGATAGACTCAGTGTATTCCTACCCAAGACCATAAATTTGAGTTTCCAAAACCGAAGTTCACATATTGAAACTAGTTTATCTACTTGTCATTTATGTGGTATGGATCCTTATTTTTTGCATAGAAAGCAAGTGGAGACACAATAGGGTCTCATTCTGAGGACAATATCTAAGCTAATCTGCAAACTAAGTAGAAACAAATGGTTTTTAAGCTAATGAGTTATAAATAGAATATGGTCGCCCAAAAGTCTGAAGAGCTTTTTTTAACATTGTACGTAGTGTTTGAAGTTGTACATTATTTGTAAAAACATAAAAAATAACTCAAATACAAGTTTAAAAACCTTCAAACAATGGGTTATATTGGGTTGCAACTTTAGAGGCTTTTTCCTGAACTATTTCTCCCCCTAGCCGTGTTTCTTTGTTGCCTATTGTTTCAGTTAGGGTGAGGGCCCCAGGATTTTATTCCTCCATGGTAGCATGTCTATTGGTGTCCTGTTTTCCTTATTCAGATCACAGTTAATTGTTTTGATGACTTCATACGTGTAAATTCTCTGACATTTCTAGAAGAGGAAATCTTACAACAAAATCTCTGTTCTTCTGTTTTTTATCATCTTTCCACCTTCTTCTGCAATGACCTCTGAGATTTAGGCACAGGATTAGTGTTCTACATATTTCTCATGAGGATAGATACCCCAAGATCATTTGTTCATTGTGATTTGATATATTATGGTTAACTGGAATAATCTCTGTCTTTGCACGGAGACAATTTAACTTGCCCATTGAAAACAAAATATTCCATTTTATATGGTTATTAGTTTATAAAATTAATTTTATTTTCATTTCATGTTTAAATAACTGACCTAGGTTAGGTGTACATAGATATTGAACACTTGATGAGTGACTGAAGAGCTGCAAGGAACACAGGCTTTAATCTTTTCTGTTTCACAGCAGTCCAGTTGCAATAGGCACATGGTGCAAGTGCTGCATTAGACAGCACGGATGTCACATTACAAAGCACAAGCATTCCCTTGGATTGCCACTTTATCTGGAATTCTGTGGCAGATGCTGCCAGTGCCGAGCCACATCCTTTTGCTATTGCACGCTTCCTGTGTCCTCAAAGTGAATTTACACAGACAAATGTCAGAAGAAAAAGGAAACTCAGACCGTGGAGAATACTTCTTAATGACAAAAGTGGGAGACAGACTAAGTTGCCTTAAAACTCTAGTGAGTAAATGCCAAGGTCAGCACCGGTCACAGTTTTAACGGTAAAAAGGGTAAGCAAAGGACTTGAGCTTTAGTTGCTCACTGTGAGAGTTTATTTTCTAAAGAATCATTTTTTTATGTTCTTCCCTTCTAATCAGCTCACCACCACTCTGTGGTATCTCTGGAATCACTTCTCAGTTAAACCCAGTTGTCACTATCTTCTCTTGTTTCCTGGGGACTATATAATCTTTCCTCCTTCAAGTGTCTCTGTATCTATGATCTTACGTTTGCTTCACTAATCAATATGTGGGGCAGGGAACACGTTTTTTCCCTATTCCCTCACATATGGGGATGCAGCATGAAAACTAATATCAGCTAATAAACATTTCATACATATTTGAATGAGTAAGGAAATAAATGCTTGTGTGATCAATAAAAAATAAGGCATGAAATCCCAGATAACACAGTGGTGATTATCTATGTTCCAACTGCCTCTGGGCTGGTAGAATCTGCCTTGTTCTTATGCTCATCTGTTGATTTCATTTTTAATCTCCTATTGTTGGTTTTGTTGTGCATTTCCTTTCTCTCCTTTTTTCCATATTTCCCCTCAAGGATCCATTCACATATTTGCTTTGTTAGATGGCCTATTCTGTTTCAATGGTTTTTTCTCAATTTTTTTTCCTTTTTCTTTTCCTGAAAAACGTTCCTCCATGTATAGACATCTTATTTGCATTACATACTGGATTGATGGATCCTGAGATTCTGTTTAAACCATGTATGTAATTATATCCCTTAGGACACCAGACCGTTATTCATGACAAGCAACTTAGAAAAAAAGAACAAGTATTTTATTTTGAAATTTCAACTTCAGGTAAATAACAGAATGTATAATCTTTTAATTAAAACAATACTTTCAGTTCATGAAAATCCATACAGAAAAAAAGATAATATGATCTAACTTGATATATGTGTGAATGTTGAACTTGTAAAGAGATGAGAAAATTGCAAAAGGGTTTGCTGTGAAGTATTCAAGCAATAGTATAACCCATGCCTAAGAAAAGTCACTATTCTGTCCCTAAGCTCAAAGAGTCAAATGTAGGTAGATGACCTGAACATGACGGAGAGACTACTGTACCTAAAGCATCATTTGGAGGAGCAGAGAAGTGTATTAAAGTAACCTGGATTCTTTTGAGTTTCCCACATATAAATACAAGGGAATATAATGACTCTATTGGTTTGGGTGTCTTCTGTTGTTCTTGTACTTATTACTGACTGGCCAAATGGAAAAGAAAGTGAGAACACATAAGTCTAGTCATCTAATTTCTACAGAACAACCTGTAACAATAATGGAACAGAAGAAGCTATGCTACAAAAGGAATAAATCAGCAAATAAAGGTGCACACACTCCTCAACAGATAAAACCTATCAGCGCCACTCTATGCCTCTAATTTCCCAGTAGCTATTAACTGAGTGTCATAAATATTTTGAATATTATTTAAATATCACAGAAATACTTCCTATTTTGACTATGTCACATTTATGATAGTGCTGAAAACTTCAGGGAAGGATGACAAATAGCATACTTGTTGTTTAAAAGGCTCCTCATTCACATAATTAAAAAAATTAAAACTGTATTGACAACTCAAGTAAATCCACCAATTTAAAGAGTATTTGCTTCAGTCTAGAGTTAAATAGGAAAAGGAAGTACTGTTGAGCTATTTCATAGTACTTAGACTAGAAATGGTAATTTTATGATATCTATTAAGATATATAACAAACGGTTTTGAAGGTTCATCAAATCAATTAATGTTATTCTATAATAAAGACATTTAAAATCGTTTCACAATGTTCATATACATCTAAACATCAAATTGTTGGAAATTTAACATATTTTAAGTGTTAAAAATATAATAACTTTAATTTAAAAAACCCTGAGATCAATGAGATTGTGTGACTTTTACATTGGAGATGTACAGTAATGTCTTTCTATTCAAGCTAGGAAAATGATGACAGAACACATGGAGCAAGCAATGATTATGGTTTTCACTTAGTCTGACGTCAGCAAAAATAAGAAAGGCAATGTAGTGCATTGCAGGAACATTATTCTAATGTTTTCTTCACTTTTAATGGGAAGACATAAGAATGGTCAGGCTATCAGCTCTTGAAATCTTGTTCCTCCAACAATGAAATGTAATGCTGCTATTTATTAGAATGAGTTTTTTTTTTAAATTATGGACATGGTGATGTGTAGTAAAGCCTGAACTGGTGTCCTCATTTGTTCAATTAGCCTGACCTAGCACAATTGTCAAGGAAGCTCAAGTAACTTACAACATTTTGAAAAAGGGTTAACCATTTGAATATCTCTGCACCATTTACCATAATGTAACATAAGGGCAGGAAACTTAAAGAGTAAATATTAATTTTTATACTGATCATATCAAAGAAAAGGTTGTTGTCTTTTACTATTGGCAGAATTATGATTTCATCATCAAAAGTGTTTACTAAACATTGTAATATCTTCCATAGAATAAATTTAATCATGTGATAATAAAATAAAAATTTTGGAGTTTGAAAACAGTGTAAGACCGAAATCTGGCATTCACAAGCTCCACAATTTATATTATCCCCACACTTCTTGTGGTGAAGGATATATATCACTTCTTTGTTTTATTTTTACTGAAAACAGATCTTTATCCTTTTAAAATATATCCCAATTATGATTTTTCTCTTTATTTGTTTCTGTTCCTCCAAGGTCTTCCTTCTCTCCCATAAAGATTCACCCTCTTTCTGTCTTTTATTAGAAAACAGGCTACTAAAGATAATACTAAAGTAGAGCATGATATAAGAAGACAAAACATAATAGAACATTGTGGAAAGGACAAAACAAACAGACAGAAAAGATCCCAAGCCAAGGCAGGAGGAACAGTCAGAGATGCAGAAGCCCCTCTTTCACACACTCAGGAATTCCCTAAGACAGTGAATGAATTGAAAGCTATACTACATATGCAAAGGACCTACTGGGTAAAAGAGAGAGGAATATATACATGTATGTATATGTATATATATATATATATATATATGTGTGTGTGTGTGTGTGTATATAGAGAGAGAGTAGAGAGAAAGAGAGAGAGAGAGATAATACAAATAATGTAAAATTGAAAACTAAAAACACTGACACACCATTTTGAGAAAAGCATACTCCAAAACTGCAGAACCTTAAAAGGAGGAATTGTTCTCGATGTCCTGTTTAGGACAGAGGGATCCTAAATCCCTTGCTCTCTGCACATTTTCCCATTGTGTGTCTCTGTTTGGATTCCCATTTTGGTTTTTATTTTCATTTTTTTGGTGTTGTTTGAGAGAGAAATTACTTGAATGTGAGAGGGTAGAAAGGAAAGAGGATCTGTGAGAAATTGAGGTTAATGAGGGAATGGAAAGGATATCATCAAAATATACAGTAAGAAAAAATAATTAAAAAAGGAAAAAGTTCTCAGAATGCATTTATTGTGCCATTCTTCAAAAGTTAATCCTTCTTTATTCAATTACAAACTACTTGTTTTACTGTTTCATTTTAATCACAAAGAAATATGAATAATAACAATCAAAATTTAAAAACAAGACATAATTATATGAAGCAGAGCCTTTGATTATTCTCATTTCCCCTAGTCTTATCTTTAATACTTCCATAATGCTTGTAATTAAATTTTATATATAATGTTGTATTTTCTATAATCTTCACTTTCTGTTTTCCAGAAGGTACATTGTGTTAATATTTTACTACAGTTAAAATCAGTATGATATACATCCACATTTTTTGTTCCTTTCTGCCCACTTCATTTATTTGCAAAAACATTTCATTGTCTGAAGGTTAATCAATTCTCCACCAATGTCAAACCCTCCCATCATTAACTGCCACTGTGTTCCACAATACGTAGTTTTCAGTGCTTAATTTCAATACTGAAATTTTTTTCAAGGTCTAATTCTTTCATTCAGAGAATACTTGCTTTTCTGATTATTTGTTCAGAGAATGATTCTCCCCACACAGTCAGGAGACGTTCTACAACTCATTTTGGAGACCAGGTAGACAAAAATTCTACCTCAATTCTCTGCCTCACTTCTTGAATGTACACTCTTTCCCCATGCTTCAGTCGTGCAGTCCTCTATACACCAAATAGAATTGCATTTAATATCCCCACTCATATAATGTCATATTTATATTTGGTGAAATTTTTGAATAAACAATCTTATGTAGAATTGTTTACTAATAAAATTGGAAAAGAATAGACATGAAGTTAAAGCAAAATTTTTCTCTTGTTGTTTGAAAGAAAATGAATCATTTAAAATGATTCATAATAATCTTTACAGACTCCACCGAAAACTGGGCCCATGGTTGCCCACCGCCTGACATCTGCAAGCTGCATGCCCACAAGTGCCAACTTGGAATTTGCAATCAGCAATAGCAGCAATGACTTCAAAATAGAGAACTAGTGCATCTTGGTATTCTCACCCAGTATATGCAAGATACTGGCGACATTATCATCATGCAATGGTTTGGATGCGAACCCACCAGAATGTCTACAGGAAGTCCAGGAATTCCTGTTTCACTTCCCCATGGATCTACCCTCAAGGAGTTCTTCCCTGGAACTCTGTTGCTTATGGGGCTGGGCATCCTTGGAATTATCAAGTTCAACAAAAGGTCTGGCAGGAGCCTCCCTACAGTGTTTCCCATCTCCAAAGCTCTGGGTAGTCTCTGTATGATAGCAGTAGAATCCAGGCAACCACAAGAGAAGATGAAGCCCCATATGAAGAGGAAGAGATGGAGTCAGATTCAGATAATGAAACAGAATGCGACCTGAGCAATATGGAAATCACCCAGGAGCTCTGCCAGTACTTTGCAGAGACTGAGAGGCGCAGAGAAGAGTGGGGGCAACAGCAGCAACTAGAAGTGGAGCGCCTGGACGACTATGTAAATGCCGACCATGGGCTGTACTACAACCAACAAGGGTCCATGAGCCTCCCTTGGAGAAGCTTGGGGAGCGCCAAGGTGAGGCAATTGTATGGGGGCAGTGCTCCCAAGATCCTTGTCATGGAGGCTGCTGTGCAGATGAGCTTTGACAAATACTGTGACAAAAAGCAGCCAAAATACTGGCCTGTCATTCCTCTGAAGTTCTGAGTCGTGGGCACAGGGACCTTGGGGAATGCCTCCTGAACACAGGTCCTC
>LOEQ01002999.1:86795-100948 GCA_001685075.1 Bramus lutescens | reverse complement strand
TCAGCTCTCCTTCTACTCACATTCTAGTGGCCGGCTCACATCGCCTTGCCTCCTTCATCCTCAAGGTGAGCTCTACTATGCTGCCGGCTGGATGGCTGCTTTCCTGAGTGCTGCAGCTGGTGAGATGCCAAGCCCGCCCAGGGTCCTCAAGATCTTGAGGCCAGCATTCCCACCTGGTATAGGTAGTGGGGGTCAAGGGGTGCGGAAGGAGAGCATCTCCCCCTTGCTTATGCCACTGTGTGGCAGATGAATAGTCGGACCTCCAATGGACACATTTTGGAGATCAGCTCACGCTTTCCCATATCTGAAGGGTCGACTCCATTGTGTTGCCCAAGCGAGGTACACAGTCTATGGTATTCCTAGCGCGCATCTGGTGAAGGCTTGGGTCAGATCTTCTTCCTGCGGAAACTGGGGAACGGCAAGGAAGGTGGGCATTTTTTTGCAGACAAGGAGAACAGAACCAACGCTTGACTCTCACACCTTCATGGTCATGTGGCCCTCATACAGGCCAGCAGGGTTAGCTCTGTCCTGTTGTCCAACAAAGATTCAAGACTTGCTCTGTCTTGGTCTGTGGTCTGTGAGGTGAAAAGTCAGTTTTCCTTAGTGTTGCAGCTAATGAGGGGCGGGGCCAACTCTGTGCAGCCCTATCTTCTCTGCCTTCAGCAGTAACCGGTACCATGGACATCAGCACAGACCACGGCTGAGGCCGGGCCACAGGCTCAGACAGGGCCCTTGGCAGAGACTCACGCCCTATCCGCGTGTGACAAGCAGGTCACACACATCAGCCCACTCAGTGCTGACACTTCTTTGCATACGCCTCTTTCCACAGGACATGAGCGGTTATGGTTCTCCTCTATAGCCCAACCCTGTATTTGCTCTCAATAATAGAGACTGACCAGCATGTGGATCTTTTCTTTATAATCACTCATTTGTGGAAAATCTTTTAGGATAGTGCATTAAAATGAAATTAAGAGTCTGAGTGTGGAAACTACTTAGATATTTCTCTTCTGTTATCCCATTTGCATTCATTTATTATCTTATGATCTTCAAATTATTTTGAAAATAAGCACACTTATTGCATTTTATCTTGATCATGGTCTTCCAAACCAGAAACAAAATGTCAGAATGTATTGAGTAATAATATAATAGAACCTACATTTCTATTATATTCTAATTTTTCAAGCAGCACCAGTTCCCTTGGTAGTTAATTGTTCACAAATATTGCTCGTTTTATTCCAATGTATATACGTCTCATCACAGTATCAACTCTTTTCTCATATCGCACATGAAAGAGCAGCTAAATATGGATCTATGCAGGTTACATAATTTTTAAAAGTGAGTTAAGGCCTTGGCAAAATTCAAAGTGTTCCAACAGAATTGGGAGCCTAGCGAATGCTGATAAAGGTGAAAAGCATGCGTGGGAGTTGCCTGAGGAGCTCTTCGTGTCTGAGATGAACTGAGCAGCATGGCTAAATCAAATGATCCATGGGTTCTGTAGAAGGAGGGGAGCCATAGAGGTGGATGCAGAGCAGGGCCCAGACACAGGAACAGATAAAAGCATTTCAAGTAGAATGTATCAACACTGGAAATCCAGGTAACTAAAAGCCCTTTATAATGAATGAGCTGTTAAAGGTTGAAGTGTCATTATGGAATTTAGGTGAGGTGGTAATTACATTATATTTCTTATATATTTACATTCTCACACATAGCTTTTTCTGGTACAACTTTAAAATGCTTTGTGTTTAAATGATCCCAATATAACCATATTGGCAGAAATGAAGATATTTTAATATAATGCTTGTGCCTCTTATTTTGGCCCTCAGATTATTGAGAAAATCCTTTTCGCCCTGGAGTTAGTAATGTCCCCAAAGAATCTCAGGTTGAAGAAAGAAAAGGCTTGCATTCTGGTGTCAGACAAAGGAAAATACAGCACCTTATCAGAATACCTTTTGAGAGAGACTGGAACCAAGACCCTGACAGATGATACTATACTTTGTCCTGAACTGCTAAATTTTATCTCCCTCTTGTTCTATATTTAAACATATATGTTAGGACAGTGAAGATGAACTTGGGTTGTTTATCACTGCCCCTCTTTCCAACTCTTTCTCATGTGTGGTCATCACACTGACTAAATTTATCTCTCTCTTATTTGTTATTTTATTTGGCGTGTTGTTGATGAGTAGATGGCCCTCACTTTATTAAGGGCTTCCAGTGCTCAATCTGGACCACAGAATTGATACCTGTAGCTCCTAATTGTTTGAGCATTAGAATAAAACCTTCTTAACTTTTAGTAGCAAGTTATTCATCATTTTCTGTGTTGTGCCTCTAGCTGGAAAGTGATTTCACGGGAATGATGAAGGACAGAGTGAATCTGTGCTGCAATCAAAATGAAGGCTTTCAAAGTGAGGAACATCCACGCAAGATATTGTTTAGGACAATATAGTTTAATCCAAAGCCTGAGAAAGCCTAATATTGACATTTTTGAAAGTCAGTTATTTATCTTTGCTTCTGCTGGGTGGTGCAAGGTCCTCTGAACTATTCCTCACCCTTTGTTATATATTACACTAAGTTATTTATGAGCATACAACAAAGGAACAAGAACAAATGAGAAAAAAATTCAATTTAGAAACTGCTGACTTTAAATGTAAAAATAATTGTGAATTCATACTGCCTCTATATTTCTATACAGATGGTAATTATCACTGAATGTATCCCATATTCATCATGTCTTACTTGCTAGTGGATCAATTTAAGCATAGATCTTTGTATCATGTCTTAGTGGGAAAGATTCTTTAAAATAATATACCTTACAGCATTTTTAACATGTGGGTCATTTCCAGCATGATCATTTCCCTTTGTTGCAGTTCTGGTAACCTCTCAAGCAGGTCAGTGAGCTCCAGTCACCAAAATCCATGTGCTAAAAGAGTCTTGATGTCCCCAGCTATAAAATTCTTGATTTGGGTAATATCCCACATGTTTTATAGAGGACCAACCAGGCATATTCATTAGGAGAATAAAATCAAAAGCAGAAAAGTAATAGAACACATTCTGACTTTCAAGAAGTTTTCAAGCTTCTTTATTGATTGGACTGTCAAGCTTCTCAGTAAAACTAATTGCATCACATGACTAGGTTAAGACGATGACTACCTTCAAGATAATGTCTATAGAAATGTGAAAATGACTATGTCATTGCAGTACTCGCCTGAACTTCTAGCTTAAAGTTAGTTTATATAGTGCATGAGAGATAATTTTATCACTTATCATATCCAAGGAAAGATATTTCCAGAACTTTCTTTCCATGAAAACATCTAAAATGCTTGTGTCTATAGCTACATACCTGAAAATTTATTACTCAGTATTCAGCTAGCCAGCAAATTCTATCACCATTTTGGAAAAACAAGCTGACATTTATTACAATAAAGTATTTGTGACAATAACATAATCAACACAGAAGAGATTCTCAAGAATGTTCTTGGATGTGAAAGTAGGGATACACAAAGCTATGGATACACAACATATGTGGATGAGTGAATAGAATCAGGATGCTGTTTTTTATGTTCATCAAGTTCTCTCATTAAGCATCCTTGAGTAGCTCTGTTTTGTAAATATTACCAATATTTACTCGTTGTCAAAAGTCTTCAAGCTTATTCAACTGTGATCTCATTATGAAGAAAATAGTAGAATGGGACACTTTATTGCTTATTCATCTAAGAGTGGTTTCCCATTTTCTAAACAAATACCATGCTCATGAGAGGCTTCATGTCCCATATTCTGAGAGGAAGAAGAGTGAAAAGAAGCTAGTTGTGAATTACAAATATTACAAAGCTAAACAAATAGAAGAACTGGCAACAGAAGTTACAGACGTAATATGTGGGTAATGACAGTGGTATATCAAGCTTATATAGTTATTGGCTTGGATTATAGCAGGGTTTATATCAACTAGGAAGAAGCTGTTCATTTGCACAACACCCTTGAAGAACAATGGGATTTTCTTATCAGAGGTTCTTAAGTTTGAGGGAATAATTACATATATGTGAAATAACTTGTACATATGTGTGAAATTAATTTTAAAGGCATTTTATGTATTTCTCATCCCATCTAAATTGAGTATATTATAAACTTATGTCCAGTGGATCAATGTGTTTTATAGAATTAACGACAGAAGTAAGCAACTTTTAACATAACATATTGTAAAATTTATTAAACCCAAATAATTTTAGAATATTTTCCAAACAGTCTTGTTCAAAGCTTAATCTTTCTAGCTCTTGATTTTATACAACTACTGTGAAAACAATATTTTTTTTTTAGTAAGAACAAAACACCTTAAATAAATCCTGGAACAATATGGCATTGATTTTAATTAGCAATCACGATATCCTGTGTTCGATAAAAGAAGGTTGATTCTTTATTTTTTTTGCTTTGTAGTAAAAAGAAAACCAACTATGTATTTATTATTTGTGGGACATGAATGTGCTGCTACTTATCAATAATATATTTAACTTCTATGTGCTTTATTTGACATTGTGTACATAGTCATAGTTAGTGTGTATTTTCCAAATGTAGTTAGTAGAACTATAACAAAGACATACAACATGATATTTCTTAAAAGTATTAGAATATTAATGAGTGCTTTTATGAAAATGTAAACAGACTATAATTGTAGTCAGAAACTTCACCAACATAACTTGATAATCTGTAAAACTATGTATTAGTTTTTAGGAGATAACTAAGTTGTGTTAATTAGATTTCCTCCCTTAACCCTGGTTTGCAATCATTATACATTTAAAGTAGCATTGACACTTTTAAAAATTGTCTCAATGCCTTCTGTAGGACAAGATACAAAAGAAGAATGACAAAAAAGACAAAGAACAAAGGGATTTTCTAGTTACTTTATAAAGTTGAATCCTGATTTTCTGTCAAGATTCAAAAATGGAAGAGCTTTGTGGCAGGGACTGGAAATTAATCGAGTAGATAATTTTTAAACAACTTCTCTACAGAATGAAAAGTGAAACAGGCTACAGATAAGTCAGAGATTATCTACCTTAGGTATGTCAACAGGAGACAGAGAAATGTTCCAGAGACAACTTAATCACAGAAGAAAGTCCAACAAAGATTTGTGTCAGACTTTTGAAAATTATTACCTTGGAGTCCAAGAGAACTGGAAATTATACCTCAGAGTGTCTCAATTTTCTCATCTGAGAGGAAAAAATTTAAATCTGACAGCTAAGACATTGATGAAAATTCTTTGTTAACATTTTTCCCCTGAAGTTGTAGCACAATACACAATATGGATTGCAATAAATAACTGTTTGTTGCTATGATCATTTTCTCTGAGAGTGAAATTCATTGAGCCACATGGCCTACTTGAGATGTTAGATTTCTTTCAAACAAAACTGTGCAGATGTGCTGGCAGATGGGTCTCTTTGTCTTCATGCAGCATGCTTCTTTGGAAAGCGTAAAGTTTGGAGATATTGTTGCAGTTATGTTTACTGATTTTAATTTTTGCTCTAAGAAATTTGACTTAAGAAAGATGTGACTGCAGCTAGATAATTTTATGAGACAGAGAAAGGTTTTCTTTAATATCATACTGAAATGAGAAGCATTAATTAGGCAAAGTTATGTGGACTAGTATGGGACAGGAGTTCACGTTAATTAACGTAATGCTGTTGCTAAATATTGATTAAGATTTTCTCCCATATGTAAAAATTATATGCCAATGTTTTCACTATTTAGCTGTAAACTTACATCTAGCTTATTTTACACAATGAACTGTGCAAGTATTTATCAAGTATTCTTCCTAAACTTTAAATTGATCGTATTTCTTGGGTAGGCAGCATGGCAGTAATAGTCTTCAAAATCATTGCAGGTTGTATTCTGGACATGACTTACCTACACATCACTGGATCTTAATCTTCAGGTAATTATCTCAGATTCCCTTCTGCTCTCTGTCTGCTCTGGGACCATTCATAAACCGAAGACCTGGTGTATTACTCTCACTTTGTTTGACATGTGACCTTTCCAGTGTTTTAAAGCACTTTTTCTTTTTATTGAAAAGAGATTATTTTCTCAAATAATATATCCTGGTTACAGCTAGCCCTCCATTTTAAGAAGTTTATAAAAATGACATTTTGAGCCATACTTTGTAAGGTTTGAGGTTGCTCTCTAACCACTGCTTGTGTATTCAACTTCTTGCCTTTTTAAAAAGTGACAACTTCTGCATTACTTTCCTAATTAACAACATTTCAAAGAAGCATATTTCATAATTTAAAAAATATAAATTTTGTAAAATTTCATAAAAATTTGAGCCAGGTGGTGATGATCCACGTCTTCAATACCAGCATTCAGGAGGCAGAAGCAGGTTTATCTCTGTGAGTTTGAGACAAGCCTGGTCTACAAGAGCTAATTCCAGAACAAACCCCAGAGCGGCAGCAAAACATTGTCTTGAAAAACCAAAAAAAAAATGTAATGTAACATTTACAAAAGGACTTATTCAACTTCCCTTTATTTATTGAAAGTTTAATAATCTTAGTTTACATTTTGGATTCTTAAATAGTTTTTATTATCATGGTTTCTAATGATGCCCAAGTTTGATTATTCCTATTTTATAGATTTTATATATATTAAAGTATGCATTATCATTAAATGAAAACTTTAAAAGCACCAAAGTCACAAGTTTTACAAAACATCGAGAAAATAGGAACATGGCAATAAATGCAGATGGATGCCTTATTATACTTGCCTGTGCCAGCCCTGAGAGGCTCATTGACATTGATGTTTAAGATGAAAGAACTGCATGGTTCTCCCACACATTCTCAACACACAGGGACCTCTAGTACTGAATCTGAAACATAGCAGGGAAAGGCTAACATAAACAGAATGAATTTTTAAAAATTATTTTGAGGCTAAATAAGTTTCAATGTTAGAATCATTCAAATCTTGGAAAGTTTAAATACGTAAATTTAGATATCTGGAAGATGGAAGCCAAGCCCAAATGCAGAAGTCATTTATACTTTATGCATACCACCTAATTTCCTTTACACGGTACATTTGCTGTGTTTGTATTTTGATTTTGACCAACTGCATGATATCATTTAGGTGTCAAAAAATTCATACGTTGAAGCAGTGGAAAGATGTACATAACTTGATAATCTACAGCTATGGGAACATGAGAGCATGTGCTCCATTATTGACACTGAAGACAAAAGTGGGCACAGTGCCATGGACCCATAATCCTATCACTGGAGAGTTATAAAGAGCAGAAACCTGAAGCTGCTAGGGATGTTATCTGGCCCATTTTTTTGAAATGGGAAACAATGTAACAAAGAATATGATGGAGAGTATTTGAGCAAGATTCTCAACTTGACCACTTGATTAACACACAAAATAGACACAGAGAAAGAGAAAGAGATAGTGGCAAAGACAGAGAGAGGAAGATGGAGACAGAGACAGAAAGAGAGACAAAAAACAGAGACACAGAGAAAGGCAGAATATATATACACATAAAATCAAAAAACATTTAGAGAATTTTGCATTTTATACATTTTGAACTAGGATTTGGATTTTGGATTTTAATAGTGCACACAGGAACGGTTTAAAGACATGAGAGGTAAAATTATTGGCATAAATATACAAAATATTAACAATAGTCAGAGAACAATAAGGTGACTATTGATTTCCTATGAAGACAATTTCATTGCAGATTTCCATGAAAAAAAAAGAACGCATTTATCGGGCATGAAAGAAGTAATAACTTATCAAGACTTCATTTCTTACATGTAATTTATAAGGTCAAATTGAAAAAAAAAGTCAAAAATAAGAAACTCCTGTACTCAGTTACTGATTTTGGCTGTTTTTCGCAGTAAACAATAGTAGACAATCAAAGAATCAGTGAAAACATGGTGACCATGGGTCACCTTTAACTGATATTTATGAGCTCCTCCATCCAAAATCAGTACTAAGAACTGTCTTTTCAACATGGCATGGAGATTCACCAGGAGAAACTGTATTCTGAGTTTTAAATGCATGTTAACAACATAAATAAAACAATTTACATTCTCAGTTAACAATGGAATTAAAATTATGAAATGCCAATAGAGGAGAATCTGGAGATTTCCTCAAATTCTAATAAAGTAGACAAAAGCTCTTAAAAAGACATGCAATTAAAGAAAGTTTTCAGAACTTGAAGTGTGTTTTGGATTAAATTATAGACAAATTTCATCGTTTTATATTTTTATATATGCATTGAATTCAATTTTGGAAAGTGCCTATCACTAATACATATACAAAAGAAGATAATAAGTCTTCTGTGTAACTGGATGTTATACCTAATAAAAAGCTTGCAATGTACCTGAATATTATATCAAAAAAATCAAAAAAGTAAAAGAGAATAAAAAAGAATGTTTCTAAAACCATTAACTAAAGCGTAGGTAAATTTACTAAAAATGAGTAAGTGAAAGAGATAACCGAATGAAGATAAGCCTAAATTTATAGAATAAATAAAACAAAATTGAGAAAATTCATACAACACCGGCCAATTGAAGAAGGCAGATGACACAGAGAAGCAGTCAAGAAATTAAATGCCAGAGGAACAGAATGGTAAGGATCTGTTGGACAGTCAGAAGATAAGGAGTGTCAGGCAACTCACAAGATCTGAGTAAATCGTGAGCATGGGAACCTTGGGAGAGGGTTGAAGGGGAGGGGAGAGGCAGGCAGGGGCGCAGAGCAAAATGTAGAGCTCAATAAAAATCAATAATAACAAAGATAAGGAGTGGCTAAGATGAGAAATTCTATCAAACTTTGGATGATTTACAAATGTCTTTCCTTTTTCCTCATAAACTAAAAATAATCCACACAGGACACACAGGTACTTCTGTATCTATTAATTAACTGAAAACTGCAGTCACTAAGCTTTCATCAATAAAAGCAGCACGTTCTGCTTAAATCACTGTATGTATACTAAAGCCTTAAATATGAACTAATGTGCTATTATAAAATCAATTTCCAGAATAAAAATGCAACACTATTTATTTTTAAAATTACATGTTCTAATATTGAACCAGCTAGGTTGTTAATATATTTTATGAAACGATTATCTCACATTGCTCTCCATATTGCTAACAACATTATTAACCTTTTTTTCTAGATAAAGGGAAAATTGATATAGACATCATAAAAAGGAAATGTTTGCAGTTGGATATGAAAGTAATACTGCTATAGCACTTAAATAGCTTACAGATCTCCTTTAAAATAGTAAACAAACAATAAAGTGGCAAGATGCAACATCATTTAAAATTAAAACCAATTATTTTCCTATATTTCACTATAACAATTAGAATAATATGAAACATTTATGATGCACAACAAACCAAAACTAAAATTATTAAATTATGACATATATTTTTAAAAAGAATACTTCTAAATTATTAAAAATGACTATCACATTGGCCTGCCAGTATAGAAGCTCAATGATTCAATATTGTCGAAATATTAATTTTCTCTTACTAGATTTATGAATTCAATGCAATTCAGAGGGAAATGTAAAAAAAAATTGCTTTCTCAACATCACAAATTGGTGAAAACATTTTTAAACAGGAAAAACTTTGAATAGCTTGTGAAATATTGAAGAGCAAAGGAATAATATAGTGATCAATGAACAGTGTGGGCAAAAAGAAATTCTTGTGAATGCAACTAACTAATCCTCCAGTAAAGAATTCAGGAGTAAATTGTCAATAATTTATTAGTAAAAACTGTGTTTTAACAAGTGGATGGTAATATGCATGACCCCTAAACAATTACCACATTCTCAAATCTGATACAATTTATGGCATATAATCACAAGCCAAAAAATAAAATAAAAATATGAGGGCTGTAGAGATGAATCAGCTATAGAGAGCATTTGATATTTGTGTGGAGAACCCAAGTATGGTTTCCAGCACCCATATCAGGCAGTTCACAAAAGACATGAACCTGTATGTACTGATGATCTGACACCATCTTCTGATGTCTGCACCCTGGCATGCTAGAGGACTTACATACATGCAGATACACATGTATAAAAATGAAAACAAATGAATTTGTGAGGAAAACATATTTATTGATAATGGATTTCAGCTAAAGAATGAAGAAGTATGAAAATAAAAAGCATGTGCTTTAATAATGATACTTTGAGCAACTAAAAATCTATAAACCGGTATAAGTATATTCAAAACCATGTATCTAATCAAGGAATTTCACTCAAGCACACAACTTTTAAAACTAAAGGATAAGCAGAGAATTTAAAGCAATATGTTTAAAATATAGAGACAGGAACGATGAACAAATATCTCAAAAACGCATACATAAAAGCAGCAGGGTATGTAATCATATAAAAATGTTCTTAGCATTATTTGACATGAGAAATAAAATATCTAACATGAGCAACATACTGTTGCATTCCTATGAGAGCAGCTTATATCAAAGCAAGTTGGCAATGCCAATATTGTCAAGACAAAGACTTTCAGTTGTGGGAAAGCAAAGCATTGCACAGATGCCCTTTCAGATTTTTCAGCAGTGACTTCTTTGTGTTGTAAATGTCCTGCCATCAGGCTTCTCCGTATTCACCTTCATGATTTAAAATCATATTGACACAAAGACCTGTGCATTAACAATGATAGAAGTTTTATCGCTCATAATCAAAAAAAATATCTTCAAACAACAAAGACACACCTTTCATTTGAGGGCTAAACTATGGAAAATCCATACAATGAAATGCAATTCCATTAAACTCAATGGATTATCACAATCATGAAATCATGTATGAGTCTGAAATTCAGATTGCTCCGTGAAAGAGCCAGAGTGTAAACACTTCATACTCTATCATTTTTATTTATTATATCATAGAAGAGAAAATATGAAGATAGTAAATAAATATGTACTCCAATTCAGGGGAGGCACCACAATGTGTGGAAGTGCAGGGGTCTTTTTGAGCAAGCAAAATTCTATTGTTGGAAATGTAATATTGATATGAGCTGACCACTGTCAGTCTGTCTATAGAAGCTGATGAAGTCGAGTTAAGTACTAATCTCAAAGCATGAGGTTGAGCATAATTGAGCAAGATACATAGAGATGACTTCTAGTCTCTGTCTTTGCACAAAGGTGTACATAGAAACACACAGATATTGCACAGATGCACATATATTCACACACAGTAAAATCTTATTATAATCCAAAATGTTTGAGTTCATAATCATATGAATAAATAATCAGAGTAGATACCTCTATAATGGATAATTCAAATGCATCTTGTAGATTATTTTTCATTAAGACACAAAATATCACTCTGTACTTCATACGTATAGACAGTATAGACAGATTTTTCTTTCAAATACTACAGTCAGCTTGGGGGAAATATTTAATTTAAAGTGATGAATTTGTCAATGTGTTTCTGCCAGTTGTCAGGGTGACAACTCATTTGGCTAAGGTATCCCTGGTTTGATTTGGTGGGTATGGCACCTTATCTCTGATTTTCTTCCCAAAGCAGGTATGATAAGAAAAATTTTGTCAGGAAAATATCCACAAAAAAAAAACTCAACGTGAAGGCCATGCACCAAAATATCTATCTGTTCTTACAAAACTGTCAGAAACGTCATATCCAAAGGGTGAAGAGTTGAGATCTTTGAGAATTGCTGAGGAAATCGGGATGATCTGAACGTGTACCTATTGTGGATGGGATATTGGAAGAGTAAAAGGTCATTAGACAAAAATTGGAAAAATCAAAATAGTCAAATATTTGTTAAAATGTAGTTGTGCTGTGCGAATTCAATAATTATGAAATGTGTCACAAAATAATATGTTATTTGGGAGGTTTGAGTCTGCATATAGGTATTTTCTATATCGTCTTAGCAATTTTTGATTAATTATTTGAGGAACAGACAACAGCAGTAAGACAGTCAATGCCAATACTCGAAACAATGATTCTGAATTTCTTAGAGGAAGTATAGTAGTTTTATGGAGAATATGTGAAGAGGAAAGATGAAAAGAGAAGCTCGTTGATGATGGGGAGGTAGAGGGAGGAAAAACGGAAGAAGGAGGAAAGGAAACTGGAGGGACAGGAGGAAGGGACGGAAGAGGAAGTAGGAAGGCAGTGAAGTGGACAGGAGGAAGCAGTTCAGAGCACAAACAAAATGGAAATTCTAGATTTAGAAAAGGATCAGGCGGTATTAAATGTAATGAATCTGAAATCAAGAAATGCATCTCATATGGATGTTTTTCCACATAATTCTTATGGTGTAATGTGCTTACATTAAAATAAGTGTGCATACGAATTTAAGAACTAGCCATTGAGAAACAAAATTTGCAAGTAAATGGAAGACAAAAATCATTCTTTGTGAGGTTTCTGAGACTCAGAAAAACAAATGACATGTATTCACTCATATGTGGATATGAATTTTTAAATTAATAATAACCAAGCTACAATTCCTATAACCACAGAGGTTAGGTATAGAATAAGGGATTGAATGGACACAGGCAGGGCTTTCTATGAAAGGATAAATAAGTTGATAGTTATGGATGGATGTGGGGCCTTGAACAGGAAGATCTTTTGCCAACAAATGAAGTTCTTGTTACCAGATATGGGCTGCATTTAAATTAGTTTTTGAACAAAATGGTCCCATGGGAATAATCAGACAAGGCAGGCTATTGCCATGACTACATATGGCTCTCTATAAACTGACTGGCAGGCCCCATTACTGAAGACAATACCTACACAACTCATTGAACACTGAGAGGTCAATCTGGGACCTACATAATGCCCTCACCTCTACATTCTGGAGTCTTGATACAGGAGGGTGCTCTTCAAAAACCAATATAAATAATATAAACAGTCACTGAAACAGAAAACCTTTGATCTGCAATATTGTTCTCCATACAAAATATGCTAGGACAATGATGGCACCAATATTGTAGAAATAACTAAGCAATGTCTCATAAGACTGAGGGCCCAAACTGATTGTGTAACCATGAACCAGAGACCATATAGGCCTGATACTTGGGTAAAACCAAATACTACTGTTGAAATAATGTAATAATAAAATGACTCCTAATGACATTCTACTATACTAATAGATCACTGCCTTGCCTATCAGGCACCAGAGAAATTTCCTCCTGCATCAGACAGGAACAAATATGCAGACCCCAGACAGAAATTACGCTGAGAGTAAAAGTTCTTGGAATACACAGCCCTGAAAGTGCAATCTGCACAAAACTTATTTCCTCAGGATTCGGGGAATCCTGTGGAAGAGAGTGTATAGAGATGGGATATAAGATATAGAAGAATCAGGGGTAAAAGAGTATACCAAGAAAACAATGCCCTCTAATTCTACATTATGAAGACTCACATGAACTCACAGAGGCCAAGGCAACGTGCATAGCATTGCATGGATCTACACCAGGTCGTCTGATTATACAAAACGGTTTAGTGTTTCCGTGGGATTCTTGAGTGTGCAAACTATCCTGAGTGTGTCTCGTATCTTGGACTTTTCTCCTTACATTTGTTTGTCTTATCCAATTCTGATGTGTTAGACTTTGTTTTATCTTATTTCTTCTTGTTTTATTATCATGCAATAAAAGCTTCTTTGTTTTCTAATGAGAGGCTGAACTGAAGTGGATGTGAATGCGATGGGAGGTAGGAAGGAACTGGCAGAAGTAGATGAAAGGGAAACTTTTATCAGGCTATAGTTGATGAGGAAAAATCTCAATAAAAAGAAAATAATTTTCTCAATAGCATTGATTGGCATGAGGAATGTTATTGATAAAGAAATGAAAGCAGAGCAACAACTCTAATATGGGATTTGTACTGGAGCAATGCAGGTAGAGAAGTCTAAGAGAAGGAAAAAATCAAGTGAACTGGGAAGTAGATGGAGGAGTGGGGAGATGAGAGATGATCATATTCTGTCCTCTTTATCAATTGCAGAAAGATGAAAGTAAAGATCACTGAAGTTTCAATTAGGGAGTTAGTAGTGAACTTGAAAAGACATGGACTTCAGTTTCTATGGCACTTACAAGTGAGTGAGGATGGACTTCAGTTTCTATGGCACTTACAAGTGAGTGAGGATGGACTTCAATTTCTATGGCACTTACAAGTGAGTGAGGATGGACTTCAGTTTCTATGGCACTTA
>LOEQ01002999.1:75460-86771 GCA_001685075.1 Bramus lutescens | reverse complement strand
TTTCTATGGCACTTACAAGTGAGTGAGGATGGACTTCAGTTTCTATGGCACTTATAACTGAGTGAGGATGGACTTCAGTTTCTATGGCACTTACAAGTGAGTGAGGATGGACTTCAGTTTCTATGGCACTTATAACTGAGTGAGGATGGACTTCAGTTTCTATGGCACTTAAAAGTGAGTGAGGTGGGAGTCTGCAGTTTGCACTTCAGAACTCTGCTACAATCTCAGCTCTGCCACTGCTAATTATGTCTTATTGTCTATAGTACCTAATAAGGCCGAGATGTATTTACTCATATGGAAAATAGATATAACAACTTTTGTCTTATCAACGTTCTGTAGCCATTTCACATTTAGAATAATTTAGGCATTGTATCGCTCAATATTAAAGGCATTGCTTTAAGAAATGGAGGTAGCAGTCAGTGAAGAATAGTTCCTGTCTTAGATCATTTTGTTAAAAATATATTCAAGTTTTCAGTCATGACTCATACTTTCTTTAATGATGACCAATTGAGAAAATACAAGATATGAAAAGTGCATTGAGAAACTGCAGTTTTAAGGAGGGTAACACCTCTGAAAAAGCTGGACTTAAAGAAGTTGAAAATGGAAAATAAAAATAAATGGGTGGAAAATAAAATTAAATGGGTTAAAGATTCTTTGCTGTATTAGGCTTAGGTTGTTGATAGTGCTGCTTGAAAAGATGCTTTATGATATTGTTTCTAATATATGGGCTGTCAGGAATACAGAGATACATCTTTTCAATTAATTTTTCTTTTACTATGTACATCATACTTTGAATATTGTGCAAAATATCAATTAAAGAACCAATAGTGTGTGGGTTATTTTTCTTAATAGTTTAATGTTGAAGTATAATGTGACATAGAACTTCCAGAGGCCACTGTTAACGTCATTTTTAAGCACAATATAATATACATTAGCCTGAAATTTGGAAGATAAAAACAGGAAGAGTTCCATCATGGATATTGATATTAGATTTATTCAGATGGGTTTTAATCCCTTATTTGTTATTTCTCATTCTTACTCAAATTGTTTGTATTTTCTTGCATCATATTTCTTCAATTTTCATAAAACTTTACAGGTATAAATAAACTTAACTGACTAGGTAAATTCGAAACACTTTTAATAAGCTTGTCAGCTAGACTGATTGCTGAAAAATCTATATCATTAGAAATTATGAGAAATTCAGTGAAGGAATTCAGTGACATTTCATAAGACTAATTGGAAATATCACCAAAAACTTGTTCCCTTTAGCTGTGTGTTACAGTGAATATAACAACTAAATTCTCAGAATTTTTTTTCTGATTTTGTTCATATGTGTATGTCTGAGAAAGATTAAAATGATAACTATTTAAATGATAAGAGAATATGTTTTTGTAAATCATTTCTTTACACTGCTTTTTATAATAAACATACATGGATGAGTCTGTATTGATGTTTTCATGTCTTCTCTAACCAGGTGTTATGTAGTCCACATAGCAGGGAGTGTTTGGGGGTATATGAGTTGAAGGCTAACGGTTCAGTGATGGGATTGTAGGTGGAACTCCATAGTGGATTATCACATTGGAGAGAGAGTGAAGCTTCTCATCCAAAGCATACTTTGTCAGATGCCACTAAAATATGTCAGAATGTAGACATTTCAAGGAGGGAGAAAATTGGAATGAGGAAAGTGGCTGAGGGGAGTATGTCTAAAGGTATTTCTAAGACAATATGATTACCTTCCCTACACTGTGACTTTGCATCTGACTCGGTGAGAAAAATGAACATGTAATTGCTATATGCAGCTATAATCAAAGTGATAGGAAGCTCAAGATGTAACTCACATATTGTTAATTATAAAATAGAAAAAAAGAAAAAAAAAACAAATTGTAACAAATACCTCTGTAATTGATCAGAAAATCCTTGTGAAGAAGATGGTTATAACTAGAAGACATAAATGAGATGACCGCCACAAAATAGGATAAAATATACTGGAAGTAAAGTTTAAAAGATAATACAATTTACTATTAAACAATGAATATACAACAAACAATTGTTAAAATTACAACAAAGTAAAACTTAAGATTGCACCAAAGTGAACAAAGGGATATATCACAGTATCTCAAGTTCCAAAGCTCCATAATAAAAGGGGTAGAGAAGACTTAGTCATTGAAATGACAACAGTCTTTAACACTGGGAGTAGGAAAATGATGACTATCCTCATAAAAATACTATGGCTACATTGATGAAGGATGGATACAGGCATCACTCTGTATCACCTAATGAGTTGATGGTAGAATATGAGACAAAATAATTTTTTCAAACAAATGTGTTTAACGTTTAATCATGTGTATATGTGGGTATCCATTGACAGGTATCCACATGTGTGTATTCAGATACATTTCAAGTCCAGAAGTGGGTATCGAAATCCCCGGGTAAGGGAGTTAATGACAGCTGTGTGCCATCCTGATGATGGTGCTAGTAAATAAACACTGTTCCTTCTTTAGAGCCGCAAGTTCTCTTCTTCCCACATTATGTTTTAACATAATGAGAAAGCAGTGGTTTGAAATAAGTTTTGAATAGCTGATCAACCTACTACTTTTTAAATGGTAAGGCGAATTTTTTTGAGCAAAGGATCATATGCAAACCAATCCTTTCATAATAAATTTTTTTGTTAGTAACATAGTATTAACTTAAACCACTGTTATTCTAAGAAATACACTTAATCAGGGAGCCACTAAAATACAATGCTTTCACATATATCCATTAAAGTTATTATTTATTGTTTTTCTTTATTTATTGTTATTTATTATTATTTATTGTTGTTGCTATGATTTGTTTTGTTCCAATGTATTTGTAATTCTTGTGGTGGATTGCCTGCTCTATTATGCAATCGCATTGCATTGCATAACACCCTCATATTTCTTAACAGTGCTGATGTTTTTGCATACTTTTTAAGGAAGGAGAACATCCATCCCTCAATATCTGGGTTTTCATTATGTTATGATGCTTCTATATTTTTACTTCACAGAATAATTTTCATATATATCAATAAAAATAGTTGTATAGCTTTCTGAAGTAGAACTAGTGAGTTTTAATGAATGATCAATCAAATCCCTATTTGATTTAAATATTTTTATGTACAACAACTTCAAATATCCATGAGTCTTTAAATTATCTTAGTCTGTAAGTAAAACATTTGCTATGCTTCATACAGTCATTACTATAACTTAAGGAGAAGAAAATTTTGATTAATTGTACATGATACTGCATATAACCAATAAGTTTCACTAAAGAGAATAAAACACTGGAGGCCAAGGAATTTGATCCAGAGAACATTTTGAGTCAAAAGAGTGAATGTGGTTCAAAGCACGCAAATTTGTTTTTAGTATACATCAATAACACTGCTTCACTTTTGTATATTGATTGTACACTTCTTTGAAAAGCATTGAAGGCAACAGACAAGTCATATATATGTACATATGTAGATCTATAAAGATATACATGCAAGCCAATAACAAAATGTGGTTTAGTTGTTTACAGCTAAAATCATTCATATAAATTTTCAGCATTTTTATATTGCTTAATGCTTGAATGAAAGAAATACCTATTTGCATGAATAAAAACATCCCAAGTGTAGCAGGTATTGAAATATTAGGCTTAGTCCTTTCATTGGCCTAAAAGATATAATTACCCCTCTAACTGTAAGCACCAAAGGATCTCTTTTACACATCATATATTATTTTGATCATTATGTGTAAGCTTATTTTCATGTTACTTTTATCGGTCATTGTAAATCAAATGCTAGTTAAAAAGTATATATTGTTACAGTCTTCAGATTGGGATTGGACAAATCCACATGCTCAAGTACCAACCCAAATTCCTTAGACTGGGATAGTATTTGGTGATAAGGCCTTTAATAAAGTACACCAGGTAAAAAGAGGTCTTATGGGTAGATGCTGCTCTAATAAGAAGGTTGCCCTTATGAAAAGAGAAACAGAAACAATCAGAGACCATACCAAAGTGGAAAGAGATAAAAACAAAAAAGAAGGAAAAGAGGTTTTCTCCAAGATTAGGAGAAGATGGTGAGAGGAAACTCCATCTCTGAGACATGAGGAAATTTTGTTGTTTAAAGACACTTTGTCTGTGATAAGTTGTTATGATCATATTAATAGTTAATGATGCAATGTAGGAAATGACAAAGATATTTGGAGTGGTATGTGTGATGAAAACCAAGCGCTCCATATTACATATTTTCATATCTTCTTAGTTCTGTAGTTGAAAACAATCTGTCTCTCAGATATTCATGTCTTCTTGGATTCTGCTTAGCAACTTTATGAAAAGGCAGTTATATTTCCTATGAAAATACTAAAAGCAAAAACAATCTTTAATAAGACTCCTGTCTTAGTAGGATGTGGTCTTGCATATTAACCTCTTTCAGGAGATAGTCTTCATACATAGTGAAATAAGAAATAAGCCATATTAGGTGTTTTCTTCTCTAGTATGTAATGCAATTACAAGTCCTATAAAACAGTTACTTTTCTCAGATGTTGAAATCCTGAAATTATTTGTTTATTTATTACATGAAAACAGAAACAACAGTGGAATAGTTTGCTGACTCAGAACGTTAAACCCCATCACAAAAGGGGTAAGATGATCCTGAAGAAGAAAAGCACAGATACAATGGGCATATCCATACACCATAAAAAATTTGAAAATATTCATTTGAGAATTGGCTAAAATTTATTTGTTCATCCTTTACATTTCTAAGACTCCACAGTGTGCAATTTTATTTTCATAGCCTCACAAATGATAATGATATTCGCAGATATTTTATAACAAACCTAGATATTTGCCATATCTTATGTATGCATATTTAAGTATTTAATTATTCCCTATGCATATCATAGGTAGAAGTGGTCAGTTGTTACAAATACATTGTTAAGAATAGTTGTTACTTTATGTTCAGTTTTCATTTGCTGTGTCACATGAAACTTTAAATAATGGATAACCCGTGTGCAATTGATTTGAGCCATGTTTATTAATGTAGTCATAAATCCTACCATTTCTAAGAATTTGCATAAACTGTAGAAGTTCTATCAGAAGAATTATAAGGAATAATTTACAATAGGATTTTTGTAGATGAGAAACTGAAAAGAGGTGACTCTGAGCCAGTATAAAACTGAGTGGACAAAGTTAAAATCAACATCACTAGAGCAAGTGAATCAGCTGCCTGGCATTGAAGTTTTCCTCCCTTTGAGATTTAGTCATTGGTTTGATTTTAGAAGTCTCTGACTCTTATTTCTTCAGTAGTACCAATTAAAAGTTCATACTTGTTATAAATCACACTATTTGATATGCATTTTGTTGGAATCATTCATCAAAGTACCACTGACAAAAATGCTAGGAATCTGAATGGAGACTTTTTCTCGTGTTTAAATAAGCAGTATATTTTCCTTTAAGAAATTTCAGGAGAAACACATCTGAAACTTTATCTTTGACTGGAAAATTAAAGGATATGTTAACATTTTCAGACCAGTTTCTACATACCAGTTTAGAATTAAGCAAACCAATGTTTATTTGAAGTTGGAATTTGAGCCCTAAAGCATCTTTTTACAAAGAGGGATCCTTTTAATTTCCTGTATATAATTTTAGTTTTTGGAAAAGTTAACAGCTTAATCAACATCTCTTACATGAAATAACGTTATGATTTAGGCATTGCTCTTAGAATTCATGACTTACATACGGAATTTCATGTCTCATTTATTCCAGTTTCTGAAAGAATAGGAAAACCAAATAATTTTCAGTTTACAATTTTGAAGAGGAGACATTTGCTTTCTAAAAAGATGGGGTTTGGGAAGTATTCTTCTTTGTTCTTGAAAGGAATGAGAGTCAGTGTGTCGCTATTGCTCCTTGACATAGAGACATGCCTGGTTTGTTCCTCTTTATCTTGGACTCCTGCAAAGCCATCACAGCGGAATGTTGTGTACACCACGTTCAATGATAAGAGTTTCGATAGGCACTTTAGTGGAATTAAGAAAAATCTCACACTCTTCCACCATGATGCCACATAGCTATCTTCATTCTAGGTTGTCATGCCAGTGAATTGTATTTAATAGACCTGAGCTCTGCTCAGAGTGTTCCTGAAATAACAAAACAAAACAAAGCAAGGACGTATTATAGGATTTATCTTGTGTCATCAGAATAACTCAAAATGACAAGACGGTAAATAGGACAAATTGCTAGAAACTGGATGATCAAAGGAATCTTGTCCTGTAGATTCTGCAAGTGTGTGTGTGTATTTGTTAATTTTTTATTAATATTTTTGATAAAATTTTCTGCTCTAGATGTGTATTAACCAGCCTTTTCTTCTTCCCTAGGTCACATTATCAGGACTGTGACTCTCCTCTTCTCCAAACATGTCTGCCAAGACTTTAAAGCGGGGCCCCCAGTCTGTGAGATAGTCATAGTCCTGGTCTGCCTCTGTGGTGAGAGAGTCTATGGAGCTGAGTGACTCTGCCACTGACCCATTCCCCTCATATGCATAAGTGGCCAGGGAATCATACGGTGGGGCAGCTGGGTCCGCATCATTTTCCTGTAGCCTTTGGTGAATAAAATCCCTTATGTCTGTGTTGTCTTCCGCATGTGGTCTGTGACGAGGTAAACAGAGGGAGTCTGGTTTTATATCCCTGCGAATTTTGTTCTCTTCAATAACCTTGGGATTTCTCAGAGCCCCAATGTCAAAAGCCTGGGTGTCTTCCTCCCCACCTCCTTCATCATCATAATGGATGACATTGTCTCTTATGTCTTCCTTAGATGTCATCAAGGTGTCTTTCTTCCTCTGCCTTCTCAATGCTACATACAGCACAACTATAGCTAGAAGAACACACAAAAACCAATTTGTTAAATGGAAGCACATATATCACTTAATCTCTATAAATACTAAAGTAGATCAAGAATAGCTAAATTTCTTTCATGGCCTCAAAATATGTTCATAGTTATAATAATATGATCAATAAGGTTATTGTGCATATGTTTATTAATTTTCTAATGCCAACTTAAAATTGAAATACTAAATATGAGAAAATCATAGAAAAATCATTAATAGTATCAAATATTTTCTATTATATTTTAGTATTTTGAGCTCAGAGAAAATATTATGGCAATAAAAAATAGATTGTAATAGATTGTAATATGGAGCGCTTGGTTTTCATCACACATACCACTCCAAATATCTTTGTCATTTTCTACATTACATCATTAACTATTAAGATGATCATAACAACTTATCATACCACTCCAAATATCTTTATCATTTCCTACATTGCATCATTAACTATTAAGGTGATCATAACAACTTATCATAGACAAAGTGTCTTTAAACAACAAAGTTTCCTCATGTCTCAGAGATGGGGTTTCCTCTCACCATCTTCTCCTAGTCTTGGAGAAAACCTCTTTTCCTTCCTTTTTTGTTTTTATCTCTTTCCACTTTGGTATGGTCTCTGATTGTTTCTGTTTCTCTTTTCATAAGGGCAACCTTCTTATTAATAATATTGAGCTTATAGTTCATGATCCTGGAGAAGCAAAGTAACAAGTGAACCCTAAGAGAAACATATATAGATCCACCTGGAAAGTCGAAAACGACAAGATCACCTGACAGAATTGGGAATATAGGAGTTGGGGGGTGAAAGGGGAAGAGGAGGAGAGAAGGATAGTCGAGATGGTAGAATGACAGAGATGAGAGCAAGAAAGAGATATCTTGATTGAGGAAGCCATTATGTTGTTAGCAAGAAACTTGGCTCTGGAGAAATTCCCAGGAATCTGCTAGTATGATTCCAGCTAAGACCCTAAGCAACAGAGGAAAGGGTCCCCAAACTGGCCTTGCCCTGTAGTCAGAGTGATGAATATCTAAAATATCACCATAGAACCTTAATTCAGCAACTGATGGAAACAGAGGCAGTGACATACATTGGAGCACTTGACTGAGCTCCCAACATCCAGTTGAAGAGTGAGAGGAATGAGAATACGAGCAAAGAGGTCAACAACATGATGTGTAACCCACTGAAACAGTCTACCTTAGCTAATGGGGGCTCACCAACGCCAGCCAGACTGAGAAAAAAAAAAACAAACATAGGACCAAATAGTCCCTCTGAATGTGTTTGACAGTTGTTGCGTGGCAGGGGCAAACAGAGGAGCTTCTGGAGGGGCACCAGAATTTATTCCTACTGCATGTACTGACTTCTTTGGGAACCCGTTTTCTTTAGGAGGGATACCTTGCTCAGCCTATATGTAGTAGGGAGGGCCTTGGACCTTCGCCAGTGCAGTGTGCCTCACCCTCTCTGAAGAGTGGATGGGGTGGTGTGGGGGGTATGTGGAGGGAATGGGGGAAAGGGAGGGAGTGGGAACTTGGATTGGTATGTATAATGAGAAAAGATAGTTTTTTAAAAAATAAAATAAAAATAAAATAATTTGACATACTTATTCATTGCAATTTTTATTGTATCTTTTTATTTCTAGTTACCAAATGCTCACCATTATGTTAATGGTATTTATTATTCAAAACATAAGCAGGCACATAACGACAAGATGAAATAAATGTTCAGCTTTTGGACAACAGTCTCACATCCTTCCAAAAGAATAACAATAGTAATAAAAGGCCAAGTATGTTTCTTTTTTCATAGCAGAGATTAAATGAGAGCCTAGGACATACTCAATGGTAAGAAATCATGTGTTTACTACATCTCTCACCAAATTTAAAGTTGAGCATATTAGAAGGAAAGAGGAGCCTTAGATGTTACTTCTTTAAAAAATCCATGAATGGTATTTATGACTGTACAGTTTTCCCTTGGCATATAGAATATCCAATGCAAAGTCACTGATGCTGATATCCCAGGGTTTGGGCAATATACTGAAAACCTTAAAGAGCATTACTAAGTGTCAAAAGATTTAACAGTACAAAGATAGAGAGTCAGACTCTATTTGATTTGAAGGAAAGCTATCTACAAGAAACACCAGGCGTGCAGATTGCTACAGTTTTTCCTCACTCCTTGAAAGGACATGAAAACTGAAATAAACAGTATGTGGCTGAATATTCAGGAATAGATGTATTTAAAAACGGAGTATTTTATAAGACAATGAATCAAGAGATTATTTTTGTGAAGAAAGGGTTAATAGTACCTAGAATAGAACAAGTGAACTATGGATATTCTGGAGGAATTATGGGAGATAATTCCACAGCAAGCACCATTAATACTGATGAGGTAACAATGTGCTTGTTTACTTCATGAGGGAACATGAGCCAAAAGAGAATACCTACAATATTAGAGCCTTGTTATGAAAATAAACAAGTACTTCCAGATTCAATTAGCTCGATGATCGCAAAGGAGAATGGGTACATTTGAGTTTATATAAAATACTAATTAAACATGGATAATTTCTGTTGTGAGAAATCTATTTGAATATACAGCTTGAAGTTTGCAACACTTGTAAAAACGTATGCTATACAAATATGGTCTTGTATTATGAAGACATAATTGAATGCTTTGTTCATGTAACCAAGCTCTCCACACAGAATTAATACTTACACTGTTCAAATTGGTCTAGAAGTTAGTATGTCACAATGAATGTCAATTCTGGGAGATTTCTCTATAAACTTTACTCACTGCTTACCATTATTTCTATTCTAGAGAAAAATCTATTGTCCCATTCTTTAAAGAATTTTTTAAATGATAACTATGCTTGTGTAAGCTCTATGCCTGGTTTTACATCCATATCCTTTTGTTTTAAAGAGTGAGCATAAAAATAGATATTAAAGATATTTTATGATGGCAGTGTAAGCAGAATGTAAACATATTTAGGGTCACATTAATCTTTGCTTCTTTCTTAGACCCTTTGCTTTCTTCTTTTCTTTGTTAAATGGAAATTACAAAATATTACTCATCTGGGATATTTTTAAACTACTGTATTGCTTTTATTAGGCAGTGACAGTTAATAGTTTGAAAAGTTAATAGAGAAATAGTTTTATTTTAGTTTTATAATAAAAATTTATTTAATGGAATTCATTGGAAGTAAAATTCTGAATAATTAAGGATTGTATTAGAAAACATGGCAATTTATGTAATCCTATATTAACTATACTCTAAGCTCAATATTATTGGAAACAATTAGCAAGTATTTTATGAATGTCATATATTTCAGAATGTTAAAAAATTTCAAACCCAGTTTACATCCATAAATCTGAGAAATGTTTTTAAATTGATAGTTATCACAGAGATTTTCATGGTAGAAAAGAAGTAAAATTTTCAACATTAACATTCCTCATGACTTAAGGACATTGATGATGTTATATGGAAAATACCAAATGGAAAATGTATTTAATAAAAATGTTTCTAATAATCACTAATTTTCTAACCAGCTCAGTAAATGTAATTAAATAGACATGGTAATTTGATGTGGCATATAATACAGAGATAGAGAGAGATAAAGAAAAAAATGATTAGATTGAAACTAACCTAACAGTATAACAATGCATAGTAGTATTGCAATCAGAGCTCCAGTGCTCAGTCCTACAGGTAGGAAAATTGCTTCCACATTACAGGACAGGATGGTCCCATCAGAGTCACATCTGCAAACACGAATGGTCATTGTGCTCGTGCTGCTCTGGATAGGGTAACTGCTGTCTTCTATTACAACCGGGAGGAAATACAACTCTTGCTGCCTGCGGCTGTAGCCATTTCTCCGGGTTTCAATTCCAGCTGTGTTGTCTGCAAAACATGATATTTAGGATAAAGTAGTTACTGTGAGTTTCATTTCACCTTTTAAATTGGTGTCTACTAAGTAGAAGGAAAATCTTCTTAAATCAGTAAAATGCATTCTTATTTAAATTATTAATTAGATTATTATTGAGTCCAAATGTAATCATATATAATTAAAATAATCCTCTGAGAAAGAAGAAACATTCATCTTGGTGGTGTATGTATTAAATGTTCCATTGAGAAAGAAGAGCCTTATAACAATAAGGATACATAAGAAGTTAGGTTCCCGAATTATAGGCTCAATGTCCTTTATTTATGGCTAGGATCCACTTATGGGTGAGTACATACCATATTCATCTTTTTGGGTCTGGGTTATCTCACTCAGTAAAGTGTTTTCTATTTCCATCCATTTGCATGCAAAATTTAAGATGCCATTGCTTTCTACGGTTGAGTAAAACTCTAAAGTGTATGTGTGCCACCCCTTCTTTATCCATTCTCCTATTGAAGAGCACCTAGGTTGTTTCCAGGTTCTGGCTATTACAAATAGTGCTGCTATGAACATA
>LOEQ01002999.1:23775-44055 GCA_001685075.1 Bramus lutescens | reverse complement strand
AGGAAGGAAGGAAGGAAGGAAGGAAGGAAGGAAGGAAGGGAAGGAGGGAAGGAAAGAAAAAAGGCAGGCAGGTGAGCAGGCAACAGGCAGACAGACACACATTATTGGACAACAGAAGAGTCCCAATTCATTTGGCCAAGTGCAGAAAATTTTGAAGAGCAGTTTTCAGATCATACTGCTCTTCTACCAAAAGGCACTACTTTAATAATACAAAACTCATTATTTATCTGAGATTTGTGAAGAACATTATTTTTAGCTGAATTGTGAATCTATACTTACTCGAACATATAAAATGAGAGAAATTAATTTAAAATGGGGTTGCTAAGCAAAAGGATTTTATAATTTAAAATTTTAAATATCTTTGCTTTTGCACATTATAAAAAGGAATAAATATTACAAACATGTATTTTAGGACACCTTGTATTTCAGAAGGATCTATTAGTGTTCTTCTTTTGATCCCATACTAAAGAAGTTTGCTTGGAACCGAACAAAATTTTTGACCCATCATGTCAATCATAAAGATAAATGTAAAGGAATACTCATTGGCCACTAAGGTTAACAAAAACAAAGAGATGAGAAAATTTCAGGAAAAATTGCAGAATTCTTAAACAAGAGCAGATCACTGAGATATTTACTCAAAAACATATGCCTTTCTTGAAGAGAGAACTCAGACAATTCAACATCATAAGAGACAGGAGTTATGTCTACTTGAAAAATGGTTTCAGTGTATGTTCAAAGCAAATTAAAAGCACATGACTGGGGAATTCAATGCTGTCCTGTTGTCATTACCTATGTACATAGGTTGGCTTGACACAGAAAGCCATAGAATAAAAACTGTTTTTTCAGTGGTATGAACTGTGTGCCATTCCAATGAAAGTAGAAGACTCTAGATTCAGAAAATCTGCAAGATGAAGAAGCCCAGATGTAAAGAAAAGTCATTCTTACAGATTTGCAAGTTGTGTGGACTTTCTCCAGCTAAGATTTAGAATTACAATGGTAACATTGCTACTTCTTTCCATGTTTTATATATGGAATAGGAGCCTGTGGTCCAGCCCTAACATGACACATACTTTCAAATCTCGCAACTTATTTATTTTCAAAGTCTCACTGCTAGATAAGAACTTACCTAGAATGGTTCTAGGTAAGAATCTCTCTTATGTCTTGTTTCACTGCTATTTATAGGAGACATTAGATGTTAGAGTATTGTGTTGATAGTGGAATCATTTAAGAATTTGGGGAATGTTTATTTGGAATAACTATATCTGACTCGTGAGAAGAAAAGAAAGTTGGTGATCTGGATTATAATGTTAAGGGTGGGATATTTGTGCTGCCTTTTCTAAAAGAATCATGTCTTTAAATTCTCCCATCACTAATCTTGAGAATCATTTAAAGGTGTGTTGCTCAGTCCTTTTATACATGAAGTCTGAGTGATATGTTCAGCATGACACCAGTGTAAACAGTATTGTAAGGATTTTTATTGGTTGTTTCTGTTGAATTTTATAGCAATTCTTCCATCTTTACACTAATAAGCATTCATTAATTTTGTGGCACATGCTCTATTATTTCTTGGCCTTACCTTTAGTAATTGAGTTCATTTTCTCCTGCTGACATAGTTAAGTTTTGCTTGTCTAATGCCCATAAAAATCTGTTCTTCTTACCTAACAGCACTACTGCCCACATCTAGGTCTTGGGCTGTGACAGCCCCGATAATGGTCCCCACAGGAGTGTCTTCATAAACCTCCATGGTGTAAAGTGGCTTGCTGAACACCGGAGGCTCATCCACATCCAGCACACTAATTTTGACTGTAGCAGTGTCTTTAAAGGGGCCAGCAGAGTAAAAGCGGTGGTCGAGGTGAAGGTTGGAGGCCTCTACTTTGAACGTATATGCCTTCTTCGTTTCAAAATCCAAAGGCTGTAAAAAGGACAAAATGAGGATTCACATTTACATAGATCTGGGCAGAATTGGTGAATACTGTTTCTAAGCAATCTGTCAGCTGCTCCCAATTAATTACACAGGGCAGAGGAAACACAAGATAAATATTTAAGAACACCAAAGATCAACAGCATGTAGTAGTAACCTATAATGTTAATTATCTAAATACACAGAATTGAAAATGTCTACATGTGCACATCAAAATAGACAGGGCAACTCATGTTTCTCCTAAGCAATGTGCAAATATTAAGGGAAATGCTAGTTTGCTTTTATCCAATACTGACATCTACTGGAGAAAAGTAAAGATAGGTGAATTTGAAAAAATAGAGCAACAATGAAATTGGATTGTCTGATTATTTAGATTCCAGGTGCATGAAGAATGCTAGACACTTGCTTTCCTTTTATTTTTCCACTGGTACCATTTTCTGTTAAAAGTCTTAAATTCACACATAATTTATTAGGAAAAACTATAAAATTTTAAAGTAAGTACAATGGTAATTAAAGTTGCTTGCATCCCAGGATCATATGTAAAACCAATGTGTACTGTACTGCATTGTCAGAACACATCACCAAGAACCATGACCTCGAGCATATTGTTAAATTATAGATGACCTTGAAAGTAACCAAAGAAGTCAGTTATGCATATGCACGGATACAGTTTAGATGGGTCCCACTTGCAAATATCAGTTCTTTCATCTCCATCTGACTAAAATCATTGATGTCAAGGAACACTGTGGCACTTAGACACATTTTGAGAGGAGTGGCTGTAGACAAGGAATCTCATTACGTCATTTCAGTTGGTTCTGAATTAACAATCAAACAGTCTCAGTTTCCCTAGTGCTATGATGACAGGCGGGTCTTATCACACTCAGCTTTGTGTCATATGGGTCGCATAACATAGTCCATGCCAGCCCAAAAGAAAGCCAGTTGCCTGGTGAAAGGAACAAATAATGCTCATGTTGAAGAAAGAAGAAACTTCTACAAACATGAGGATGTTCATCTTGGAAATGTTAGCACGAGACAAGGGGGAAACACATTTTTGAAGGGTCTTCGTGAAGAACAAAGGGGTTAGAGAAACAGTTTGAATTCTTAATATTGCAATTTACTTCATAAAAAGGAATTTTTACACCTTCCTTTTAATGGGGTACATGCTGGTAGTACATTATGTTTCTTTTATTTCAACATATTCTAGAACAAAACCATAGTGTGATACATTTGAAAAAGTAAGATTTTCACTATGTGCCGTTTTAAAGTTATGAAATAGAATTATATATAAGATGGGTGGGAGTATATGTTAATTTGAATTAAAAGTTAGTTTTGTAAATGCTCAAAATTCTGGATACATTAAGCAATATAACTTTGAAAATAACAATAAATAACAATTGTTAATGTCACTCTCACAAACTCTTATTTTTATTAGCTTATTTGTGTGTTTTTCCAGAAAGCAGGCAATATCTCCATCACTCAAGCTTGCTCCATTTCTGCTCTCAGAGTCAGCATTGTCTTGCCGGCAGGATGGAAGTACCTTATATACCATAGTAATGGCACAGCTTAAGTTTTAAGAAGTTATTAGCATTTTAAATAGTGCTCCTGGACAGTAAAGAATAACAGACATGCAATAAAGACAAATCCAGATTAGTCACAGTGTTGGATAAATATCTGTAGACTTGGAAGAGAGAAAAAAGAGTATAGAGAGCCATAAAATAAAGTTAATGCCTTTAAAAAAAGCTTAAAATCTTTAACAAGACAGTATAGACAGATTAAAGGGAGTAAAGAAAAACAAGTCATCTAAAGATGGACTATACACAAAGTGTCTTGATTATGTATATTATTGTGATACCTTTGAAATTTTTTGACTGTGAGTGAGCTACATTCATTGTATGGGCTGCTAAGCTAAACCTACATGTATATTATAAATCTATCAATCTTCAAAATTTGGGTCTAAAGATATGTTGCTTTGGAAAAGAGGTTCTTTTCTTGTTTCCACAGAAGATGAGAATCTATGGATTGCTTCCAGACCAATATGGTTTGATGGAACAAGACCCCATGAAAGGTTGCTGCAAAAACCACCACAAAGAAAATACTTTGGCAAACAAACAGCAGGAAGCAGTTTGGTGAGAAATAACTAGGCCCATATTCCAAAATATTGTGTATAAAAGTTTCTTTACATTTAAAGGGGGATATGCTATAAAGATGGATACTTTGCATTGGTGTGGATCTTGGTTTATTAATACATATTTTAGGTCAATCTTGTTATATGTATATGTCTGCTCTTGATAAAGGTATTATGTTTATGCATGTATAAGTAAGAAATATAGGTTAATAGACAATCATCTGTAATAGTTAAGCTTGCAGTCATGTTAGTTAGATTTTCTAGATGTATAGAGATAAATTTCAGTTAGATAGGTATTCTTCAAATCTTTCAGAGACCTTCAGAATAGGGCACTTAAAATGTTTAAGAACGTAAGACTTTTATTGACAGTGAGATACATATGCTCCTGGCAACAGCAATTACTTCAAGATGAAGATGGGTATCAAAGATGCTCCTTATGGTGTTGGTTAGCCAGTTGGTCAAGAAACTGCTCTAGCTTGGAATGCTTGACTGGATATGCAGAACCCACAGAGAAATAACTGCTGAACTTGCCTAAAGGTGAGATGATCCTTCAGGGTTTCTACTTCATGAAATAGTCTGTGACACATTCTGCAGGATACTGAAGAAAGTGACTGAACTGTATTTGAAGTTTCCTACTTCATGGAAAAGTCTGCTGGATACTTTGGGCCTGTAGGCTAAAGATGGATACCCCAATGGTACAAAAGAACTTTGGGTGATTGTCCAGGCAGTGAGATATCTCTGCCATTTCTAGAGTTTTGGAAGTTGCTTACACTGTACTTCCTGTTTTCTTAGGTAATATCATATCATCTGGAGTCCTTGATGGAGTCAATAAATTTATAATTATAGTTTTCCTTAATTATGATAAAAGATAAAGTAGATATAAATATTGTAAATATAATTCTTGCTTGATAACTGTTTTGTTATATGTTTATTTACTATGTTAAAGTTAAAGCCTTCCTTTTTGTTTAAACAGAAAAACAGAAATGGTTTGGGAGTTTCATGTGTTGCTTTTATTGGTTAATGAATAAAGAAACTCCCTTGGTCTGTTGATAGGGCAGAACTTAGGTAGGCTGGGAAAACTGAATTGAATGCTGGGAGAAGGAAAGTGGAGAGAGACACAATAGAGCCACCACCAGAGTCAGACATGCTGAAACTTTGCAGGTAGGGCACAAACTCATGGTGATGCACAGACGAATAGAAATGGGTTAAATTAATTTGCAAGAGTTAGCCAATAAGAAGTTAGAGCTAATGGGCCAAACAGCGATTTAATGAATAAAGTTCTGCATGATTATTTTCAGGTCTAAGCTGCCAGGTGGTAGGGAAACAGGTGGTCTCTCCCTACAACAAGGATGCAATTACGAGTACCATATCCTCTTCATTTTTCTCCCTGCTTTCTCATTCCAGATAAGCCTGAAATTCATTTATTTATTTATTAATTTTTTACTGCTTACAAACCTCACCAGTCTGATGAACTTGGCTCCCTACTCATATGTCAATTTCAAGCAAAGAGAGGACAGTGAACTTCTGAATCCCTTACTCTTTTCTAATAGTCATTATTTTGAAGATAGGCTAGACTATTCGTTTTCAGAACTCCTGATTTAAAGCAGTAGGCAAAACTTTAGTTAAGGTTAAGAGAGAATGAGACAGAGAGACATAAAGACAGAGAGACAGATAATAGATAGATAGATAGATAGATAGATAGATAGATAGANGATAGATAGATAGATAGATAGATAGATAGATAGATAGATAGATAGATAATAACTTATTTATATGTATAGATTTTTATGCAACTGAAAATTTACATACTGAGATCTGGAGAGAAAAATTTTAAGAGAAAAAACACAGTTATATCCCAGCCATGGTTCCTTCTTCAAGGCCCTGACAGTTAAGCAACCTCTCCTCACAAAATGCTGTATCTCAGTAAGAGCAGAGAATCAGCAGTCAGCCCTTTGATTGAGTATAACCACTCATTCTTCTTATTACCATCTTAATTTAGGGGTAATGAGCTTAATTGGCTAATGATCCCCATAAAGTGCCAGCATTTAAAAGAAGTACAAAATAATCAAGGTTCATTTAGAATTTTAGAAAATGAACTATTTGTGATGAGATTGAATTTTGTGAAGCTGAGTGTATTTCATTTTTGCACAATAAATACAAAGTAAACGCAAATCTTCTGACACTACTCACAGTCCATCAGATCTTAAGAATGTTTCTAGATGGTTGAGAAAATGATTGCGAAAACAGATTGCATGTGACAGTGTCCATTCCCCTTAGCTAGAAATATGTCACTTATAGTCAGATTTTCAGGGGAAAATCACATTGTAAGGAGCTATGCTATAAGTGCTGACAATTTTACTGAAATGGAATATCAAGTTTTAATATCTCCCTAAATAAATAAGAAAAATTAGGCCGGGTAGTGAGGCACACCTTTAATCCAATCACTCTGGAGGCAGAGACACACAGATCTGTACCTTCGGGCCAATTTGGGATACAAATTGAGTTGCAGGACAGCTGGGGCAACACAGAGAAATCCCTTCTCAAAATAACAATAAATGAATAAATAAATAAGAATTAGGAAAGTTATATTATATAACAACTTTCTCCTTTAAATTTTTGTCATGTCAATACTATGAAGAGTATTACATTCAGATAATTTTTTCTCAACTTCAATGATTGTAAAAAGTGTTACCCTTTAGGTGAGTTATTCTCCATGTGACTCTAGAGTTCCTGCTTCTACATAATATTATGTAGAATTTGATGGATTTCATTATTTGTTTTTTGATGAAATTAAAACTCAGTTTCAAAAGCACACAGAATGCACCATCATCATCATCATCATTATTACTCAGTTCCCAAGGATGGCTAGCATCTGTATTGTGTGATTCAAAACTGAGTGTGGGAATGGCCTTTGAATTTAATAGCATATCAACCAACAAGCTATTAAGTGTTAAAGAAAAAACAAAGTATACAGTTATAAGGAAGGTACCTAATCATTTGAAATTTGATTGATACTCTGACCTAATTTGTAGACGTTTTCAAAGCAAGTGAAAAAAAACAGAGCCTGTGGCTACCTTCTCAGAGATTACTTATGAGGATACAAGTATTCGTATAGCCAAGTGACAGAAACTATAGAGATTAAGGATGATTACAGACAAAAACTAGCCCCAAAATAAATATCAGCAACTAAACCATAGGCAAATAAAGTCTGCTGGCAATTGTATTCACAGAAATGGTCCCTAAGGTTCATATCTGATCCTGGTAGCAATTCATTATTCCTGTTGAGTAGTACTGAATAAAGGACATGGTCACTAATAGTCTGACCAACAACCATTATCATTTGTCCATCTTTACATCCTCTTGTCCTTTTGCTCCATATTTCGTGGTGAACACGCATCATTTTTCATCAACACAATAAGGCAATCAATCACTCTCACAAAAATACATTCTGCACTAAGAAGATTCTGGCTGCAGAGTTGAACAAGTCTTAATAGTCATTGGGATGGTACGTTTTCAAGGTACTCATGATCAGAAGTTGTCATTATCTGAAAAGGAACAGATCACTTGTGGACAAAGAATTTGAAGCAGATTTTTAATAGACTAAGGCAGGACAGAAACACATTGGGAACATAATCTTGTAAAGTAAGCTTACTATTCTGCCTGGAAAATAAAGATAAAGCAATCAGAAAGACGTTGGTTTTGGAAAGAATCACAGATTCAGAGACTTAGATTTAAGCTCAGTAATCTCATTTTTTTTGTTCAAAAATAGGCATAAGTGACTGGGCATATTTCATAATCAGAGTGCTAGGGTTCAAATCAATATTTCAATAAACTGTAATCAAGCACTTAATGATCCAAAGATGTCTCTATATCAGGTAAAAATGCACCTGCAAGGAAGAAAGAGACTGAAACTTGGACATTTGAAGTATAATTCCTCCTTTCAACAAAATGTACATGTTTTTTTCAGAATAATATACACATATTTGTATATATGTAAAATAAGAACAAAATTTTCAAGCAAAATGTTTTCTAAATAAATTATGTAATTTAAGAAACACAGTTTCCTTGCAGCTTGTTCCAAAAATCTTTAAAAAAATCATTAGATATTCATTCATTTTTTTCTATGCAAATATTTTTATTAGATTCCACATTTATTACAACACTGCCACATATTGGCAGTTTTAATAAATTAACTTAAAATTAAATGGCACTATTCTGATGACTGCAATTAATGACAATCATATTAAAATCCATCTAGTAGTTGATACAATGCAAACTAAATCAAATACAGAACTGTGAGAACCTCCAGTACTTCTGTGTACAGATTCAGCAAATAGTTTCGTAAAAATAACAAAATATCTAATCAAATATTGTATGTGTTGAGTTATAAACACACATATATGTATCATTAAGTACAATATAAATAATTTCTTAACACAGACTTTTTCAAATGATAGAACATCTATTTTAAACTTATGATTTCTAGCAAGCTGTATCTGTCTGAAAGAGTTATCTTTCTTTTTTGAACCACATGTTTTCCATTTGTGTAATTAATTTTATTTTTAATGTTTACAAAACATAGCTAACTTTGCGTTTCATGTGATTAAAAATAAAAAAAATCAATATATCAAAAGTGAGAACAGTAAACCAATCTAAAGTACCCCTTTAGCCAATGAAAATTTAAAACCTTCTATGTACTGGAGTGATTGATATTTTTGCTTATGCAGCAAAACTAAATGCGGTGAACTACTTTTGGGGACATAATACATAATGAAAACAAATATTTTTAAAAGCATGTACCACATGCATCATAGGAGATTATAATCAAATGTTTGCATTTTGATAAGAAAGAAAGAGGTAGGGAAACGGTTAACAAATACCTTCTTGCTGCAGGGCTTTCTTTGCAGAAAGAATGAAGGGCAGCACTGTAATCAGTCTGGTGTCCTGCAATCTTACTTCACTGTGTCTGCTGAATATGCCTCAAACGGTAGCAGAGACTGTGCAGCCTCTCCTGTACCTTGCTGGGGTTGAATGCTGCTAGCAAAGGATTCACAGGGGACATTCAGATGGCGCTTCATACACTCATTTTTGGAGCAAAGGATAGAAAAGAAAAGTAAGCGGGAAGGCAGGGAGAGAAGCCAATGCAAAGGTGGAAATGAGGAACATAGTAAACGTGGGTCAAAATATAGGCTGGATAGTGGAGTTCTAACCCGGATTTGAAAAAAAAAAAAAAAAGCTGGCAAAAGGTGGTCCAGTGACTAGAAATCAGGTTTGCTAGATTCATAGTTTAGGAAGTGTGAAAGAGAAAATTGGGAGGAGAATATCTTTTGCATTTATAACTCCATTTTCTGTGGGGCTTCATTTATGAGTGCATATCCATGTGGAGATGTGTGTGCATGCATTTATACATTATTATGAGGGACTTTTTATTTTATATGAGGTCCGTAGGACATGTCTTCCATTATTGCTTTTCATCTTATGTTTTGAGGTAGGTTCGATCCCTAAAACAGGAACTCATCAATTTACTTAGACTCGACTGGCCTTTGAACACAGTGGATCCTCTTGTAACAGCCTCCACAGCATTAGGATTGTAGTCTCATCTCCAAGCTGAATATGGATCTGAACCAAGTCTTTGCGCTTAAATAAAATATCCTTTATCTACTTGCAATAATGTCATATCTCTAACTCCAAACATAAAAATTTTGGTAGAGAGCAGATATGGTATATATTGCTATATCTTTTGAATAGTAAGTCAAATTTTACGAGTTTTAAATATAAGAGCTAGCACAGAAATCTACGCTGAGTACTGCAAATTTTCAATGATTTAGAGTTGAGAATGTTTGGATTCTAGAAAATTGAATTAAGGTTTTCATGATATGTATGTGTGATGCATACATTCATAGTGACAGACAAATATGAGATTAGAACAGTGTGTTGCATCACCTGGTATTAGAGTTACTGACAACTGTGAACTGCCGTGGGGGTGCTAGACCCCTGACAGAGCAGAGAGCACTCTTAACACATAGCCATTCCTCCAGTGCCAGTTAAAGTGTTTTTAAAGGAAAATCCAGACACTTTTTAAAAGAGAAACCTAATAATCATAGACACAAAGATTACAACATTTTTTCCTTAGAATAACACATATCCAAGTAGATACAAAAGTGATTAGAGAAATAGCAGATGTATGTACAAATTTTGTCATGTTCCAGAGTTTTTCTCCAAACTGACCACATGGTGGTGCTAAACTACCGAATTACCTGACAAAGAATCTAAAGTCTTTAATATTGCTAAAAGGAAGACGAATTTGGAAAGTTACCGATTAGTCAGCCTAAACATTATAGAAAGTTTACAGCAGAACTCATTAATACCTGCCCATGGTTTGAATAAATAGTAAATAATGAATTTAATAACCTATGCTGGAAATCATTCTGCTTTGAATTTAATGTCTTCTATATTTTATATAAGTGTTAAATAAAATTCAAGCCAGCTAGCATAAGAACTCTAAGATTTTTTTGAATTTGTAGAGTTGCTTAAATTATTACTAAAGAATAACACCTTAATTCCTTACTTAACAACGTTATATTATCATTGTTGGTTGATAAAAGGTATTTTATTGAAGTTGTACAGAATTATTGGTGAAATTGTGTATATAACTAAATCAGACTTTATGTAACACAAATGTTCATTCTACTATTATAATTACACAGACAAGAAATAAACCACCAAAAATATTTCCTCGAATAAGTTTGTAGTTTCTGTTTTGAAAAGTTTTTAACTCAAATAAGTGTTTCTTTGTATAGATATTAAAGAAACACACACCTTATTCTCACTTATTCACTATTAATTTTTAAAATATAATTCATGCAGCTTTTGAACTATCATATTTTCTTACTCTAAATGTTACCCACCTTGCCCTTTTTACATGAGAACAAATTTGATGACATTTTTATTCTTGTTTTTTTTAGCATTCCTATAGCTACAGTTCTTAACAATGTTTAAGATGATTTTGATATTCTATTTTTAGCTCAGTACACTATCATCTGAGGTGAGTTGGTGTCCTTATTTTTTTCAACATCTTGTGCCTTGAAGAAGTTTGTAAAGTGTCATGGTGTTACTCTGAATTTAAAGTGACAGAGAATGTCATTCTGTCTGAATCTTCATAAAATGAATCAAAGTTGAGTTTGAAACTAAAATAAATAAGGTTGTCTTCCTCCATTCTCCTCAGCTCATATAAACCTGAGCACTGTATTCATCTACCTACATCCCTGCTCCTCCGAGGACAAGAAGGAAATGAAAGAAGTAAATAGGAAGCAAGGGCGAGATAAAAGATAAAACACAATGAAAATGTTCACTTCACAGCACAGAACATTCTAAAGCATAAAGCAGATGCTAAAAAAGAAAATAATTGTAAAAAGCAAAGAACCTCACACTTTATTCCTTAGCTGCATCTCCGAATCTTTTAACTGAAATCTAAAGTAGTTCCTTTAAAAGCGCTACATATTCATTTCTCAAATAGAGTTTTGACCTTTTAAATGGATTTGGTGTATGTAAAACTGTGACTCTTTGATGAATTTTATTTGTCACTGAAACCCTTACATTGGGTATCCATGCTGATCTTGCAAAGGGGGAAACATTCTAACCAATTTTAGGACATAATGTAACCTGAAGTTTGTATAGACTTTTGTTTTTGTCATTATTTTCAACTGGGCACTTCTAATAATAACATCAAAGTGGCCTTCTACTAATATATTGAGTAGATGTTTGAAAATACTACATTTGACCAAGAAGATAGATAGTGTCCTTAAAAAATGCATATGTTTTGTTGTTGTTGCTGGGTTTTTGTTGTTTGTTTGTTTCTGTTTCTGTTTTTAAATGGTTAAGTGATACACCATTGTATCTATATTTTGGGACATTGAAAAAAAGGCATGATGAAATTTGCAGAACTATTAAAAAAACATACTTGAGTGAAGCAATCTAGATCCAGAAAAACAAGTATCGTATATACTCACTTATGAGTGGATATTAAGTGTTAAGTGTAAAGGATAATCATACTACAGTCCACAGACCTCGGAAGTCTGAGAAACAAGATGGATCTGCTTGGGAAGGGGGAAGAGATTATGCAGGCAAACGGGGAGTGGGTAGGAATAGAAAGAGAATGAAATCAGGGAAGTGATTAGAAGGAAGGAAAAAGAGTATTAAAAGAGGTGATTGGATATGGGGAAGTTAGAGGGAGATATGGAAACCTAGTACAATGGAAAACACCCTGGAATATACAAGGATTACCCCCAGAAAAGACACCCTAATAATGGGGGATATGGCACCTGAACTGGCCATCTTCTATAACCAGACAAGGCTTCCAGTGGTGGGACTGGAACATCAACCCAGTTGCAAAATCATTAACCTACAATTTTTCATACATACACTATGTGCTGGCATAATGGTCACTCAAATAATGTGGGAGTAGCCAACTCATGACTGGTCCAATTTAAGGCCCATTGATCAAGAGGAAATTCATGCCTGATACCAGAATGCTAGCCAACTACCCTGGGCTAGTTAAGTCATTGATTTTGGAGGAAGGCTAGAACTGCTTCTTTACTAATCCATCGTAATCCCTAACCTCATAATACTTTATACCCATGGAAGAGATTAATTCTCATATCTCACCAAGGAAACTAGTCTTTGTGACAGACAGAGAAAATATAGAAAATTACAAACGATTGAAATGCAGAATTGTGGAGCCCAGTCCTAATTGATATACCTACTATACAGTTTTCATAACTACGGCAGGTAATATTGTTGGAAGATGGAGACAATAGTATGTAAAAACCAAAGGAAAGGGGTGTTGATGTTTTCTGAGTTTGTGTCTTCTAGAAATATCACAAGCTACAATAATAAAGTCTCATCAATATGGGGGATTAAACACAGATTAACAAGGGTGACGATAGATATGTTAAAGCACATTTTTGGATGGGTGGTTTGGGAAAAGTCCAGAGGGCTTCTTCCCAATACAAAGAACTATGGGAATCTGAGAAATGTTTATAGTGGGAGAGTATACCCCACAGAAGAGCAAAACCACAGTAGTTAGCCCTGAAAACATGAGATGGAGTTTTTCACTAAACCTAAAGCTTTTCAATTTAGTTATGCTGAATTACCAGTAATTTTCAGGAACTCCAGCTTCATTGCTAGAATTCCAGAATTTTGCAAGAGTTTGGGTATCCAAACTCAGCAAAATGAAAGCTGAAATGTATGCCCTGGCAATGCTGAAGTATGCATGGGCAGTTCATATATGATGGCTCTGTTGAACTTGTCCATATTGGGTTTCATGGTCTGTGTTGACAAGGCTGACTGTCCAGGTCTTTTTCTCAAGAAGGCACCATATATCATTACATATTGTCGTGAGTCACCATGTGGTTGCTGGGAAATGAACTCAGGGCCTTTGGAAGATTCAGGCAGTGATCTTAATCACCAAGCAAGTACGTTCCTCACCGAGCTGTTCCTCCAGCCTGAATATGGTAGGATTCTGAACCACCTTTCTAAGGTCACTTTTTAAATGGCTGGAGCCAGATCTCCTCTTTAAGCCACCAGATGACCTTCTGCTCCTTTGAGGTCACCATACGGATGCTGAACTGAGTGTCAACATCTAGTCAACACAGAGGATTACAGCCCAGACCTTCCGGACTAAAACTTCCTCCCACATCAGTTTCCCCTGGTCCATATACTACAGGCCTAGGTCATCTGCCTGACCTAAACACTTCAAAAAAAAAAAGACTTATTAAGACTTATTTATTATGTATACAACATTCTCCCTCCACATATGCCAGAAGAGGGCACCAGATCTTATTATAGATGGCTGAACAATCAGTGCTGCTCTTAAACTCTGAGCCATCTCTCCAGGCGCCCTAAACACTTTTCAGTTCTGCATTTCTGAGTTACATGAGCTTCACCACTAAGCAGAATGTATGTGGATTTATGTTAATTTTACCTGATAAATAGTCTATAGGAAGGCTGACTTTTCTAAAGATGATTTTCTTTGGCATATATTTGCTTTTTCATAAATCAGAATTTCTGAGCAACATGGAAATAATTGATAGATAAATATAACTGAATCCAAAGTATGTTTAAAGTAATGACAATTAGTAAATGTGTACAATATACATTTGATTGTAGCAGTTGTATATAGCACACTAAAAATAAGGGGAGTGCATGATATACAACTAATGATATATGATTCAGTTTGAACGTAATAGAATATACTTGTACACTAGATAAAATTGGGTATTTTCTTTTTTTTGTGGGTTGGTAAATTTTTGGTGTGTGTGTTTGTTAAATATATGACTACATGCATATGTTCATGTTTTAGAGGTAAATATTGATGTTTTCTTTTGTTGTTATCTATCAAATTTTTTAAATAATATTATTAATATTTTTGAAGAATTTAATGCAATGTTTTGTTCACTCATGAACCTAAACTTTATTCATTAGTTAGATAGCTTGTCAGAGGCTAGAATGACCCACCTGTCTTTCACCCAGGCGCATGGGGCCATCCTAGATTTTACATGGGTAATGGGAACAAAATTCAAAGTCTTTTAATTGAATGGCAAGCTCTGAAACCAATAAGCCACCTTCTCAGTGTCAAAGTCCACTGTTCCAAATTCAGAATTCATATTATTATTGGTCAGATTATGGAAAAAGCTATACCTCAAATGTATTTAAAAAGTATTTTTACATTGACACGATCCTTATCTCTATTGAGGATTTATCAAAGCACATGTGTTTCAGTATTTTTTTAACATATCCCAACTCTCCCTCTTCATTTTCCTATCATAGTTTGTTTCCATTGCTGTAGTAAAATTGTGCGAAAGAAATCAGTTTAAGAAAGGAAGGAATAATTTGACTCACGGCTTCTGTTTTATTCTTTTTTGTCAAATCAAGAAAAGGATGAATTTTAAGCAAATGGGCAAATACATTTACAGTCAAGATTAGAGAACAGTGAATTAACACACATAAATCAGTCCTCAACTCAGATTTTCACTTTCATACTACCTAGAATCTTTACTTGGGAAATAGTGCCACCAAGAGTTTGACCGTCTCCTCAGTTTAACTCAATAAGTTAATCATGAAAATCCTGAATAAACTAATGCAATCTAGACAAATCCTCATTGAGGTTACCAAGTGATTCTAAATTGTGTCAGGGTGAAAAATTAAATGAACATGACAATTTATTGCTGTGTCAAGTCTTCAAAGACAACACTTCAGGTCATAACCTCTACCTCTTAACTCATAGGTAAAACAGAGCACAAATTTAAACATCCAATGGTCATATAAATTCCAACACTTCAAAAACCCCACGACAGCAGTAGCATCATAAAATACATACCTATATGAAGTAAATATAAATGGTATCATCATATAATGAGGGAGACAAAGCTTCAACAAGAAATCTCTTCCCCAAGTGCTGAGTGTGGATTACGTCAAATTGTTTTCTTGATGAAATGGGTACCAGGGAAATCCCCAAACAACCCAGTCCAACTATTGGGTGCTCTATATGAACTGAGTTAAGGCTACAGACAACACCAATGTATCTTCTATATATGGAGGAGTGCAGCTGGTGCCTAACTAGAACTTTCACCCGTACTGACAAGTACTCATGGTCCTGAAAAACACTCTACATACTACCAAAAGAGAAAACTAAACTCTAATCCTCCTATAAATGTTCACTCTATAATGTCAGCCTATTTACAGGATACACTGCTGCAATAATAGCACAGCTAACATGGGAGTAATCAATAACTATCCAATTAGATTTATGAAACACTCCATATGATGAAACTGAGACTAGATATCCTGTGGTCCAAAAGGAACATATTATAAAATGATTCCTAGCAATGTTGCGCTATGGCCCATTGATCCGTATCTCATTCGTCCATCATTTGAGAAGCTATTTCCTGAAGAAGCTTGGAATAGAGACCCAGAGCCAGACAATGTGCAGAGAGTGAGAGATCTTGCAACACTTGGTCCTAAACGGATGTATTCAACAAACCCCTCTGGTAAGGTCTCAGGGAACTATGTGGAAGCAGAGGAAAAAGATATTAAGAGCTAGCAGTGTGGGGGATATCGAGGAAATTGTGTCTTCCAGAAAGAACATGATAGGCACACATATGGACTCACAGTGATTGTGACAGCATGCACATGGCCTTCACGAGTCCAAACCAGACAGGGACCCAGTACTGGGATGGTGAAGTAGGTATGACTTCCCGTCTTATCCAAGAACCCATTTCCAGTTAACAACAATTTTCATGGGAAACTTAGATTCTGCAATGGAATGTCACTAGCTATACACTCCACACTGAGGGCTTTGTGCCAAGCAATAGGCAGCCAACAGAAAATGAGCTTAATAGTATTTTATATTTGGACTTGCTTTGTCTCATATTCCTGTGTTTGCGTAGATTTTCTAACTTTTCTCAGTGGTCTTTTATTTCTATAATATTGTTTTCAATTCTGTGTTTTTATGAATTTGCAGTGGGGGATTAATGCTTTTGTGTGTGTGTTAGTGAATTTATGTGTGTGGAGGTGTATGTTTTTTTACGGTGTGTGTATGCATTTGGCATGTATGTATTTGTGTGTGTATGTATGTGGGGTGTGTGTTTCTCTGTGTGTGTGCGTGCATGGGTGTTTTCTTGTATGTTATGCCTTTCTTGTGCTCTTTTTTGATTCTTTCTTTTTTGTTTTTGTGTGTTGGTTTGTTCATTTTGTTATTCTCTTTTGTTTGTCATTTCATTTTCTTATCTGTTTTCTTAAGGAAAAAGGTGTGGAGACGGAAAGTTTGAGAGGTTAGGAGAATCTTGGATACTATGGAGGGGAAGGGGTAAGCCCTGATCAGAATATACTGGGTGTAAATAATTTTACTTTCAATACAGATTGTTCATAAAATTCTAACACATCTTTAGTACAAGCTGCTATAAAATAAAACATACACATGTGCACACTTCAAACTTATGATAGCTCAAAATGAGCTACATATTTCAAAATGGAAGAACTGGGTGATTGTGAAGAATAATCATTCCAAAGTGAAATAAGTATCCAGAGGAGAAAACATCAAATATTACAGCTAAATATCCGTCAACTGTAGCTTATAATGTAATTTTATAGATTTCAGAGCCTAGGCAGTCCCATCCCTCTACTCTTACACTTGAAACTCACAAAGCACTATCTTAGCCAGAGGCTTGGTCGACTGCAACGCAGCTTGATGAATCATCTATGTCCTGGCAGGTCATGTTTTGATGCCTCCATCAGTTGAGAGTTTAGGTAAACATTCAGGGGCTTTTTAGTGCCTTTGTTGGCTAGTTTTATGTCAACTTGACCAAAAATAGTTATCTGAAATAAATGAACCTCAATTGAGAAAATGCCTCCAGAAAATCCAGCTGTAGGCCACTTCCTTAATTAGTGATTGATGGGAAAGGAGGCCAGCCCTTTGTTGAGTGGTGCCATCGCTCAGCTGGTGGTTCTAACTTCTGTAAGATAGCAGGCTGAGCAAGCTATCATAAATAAGCCAGTCAGCTTATTATTACCCTCCATGGCTTCTGTATTAACTCCTCTCTGTTTGAGTTCCCGTCCAGATTTCCTTTACTGATGAACAGTGTTGTGGAAGTGTAAACTAATTAAATTCTTTCCTCCCCAACTTGCTTTTGATCATGGTGTTTCCTTACCATAATAGAAACCCAAAGACAGTGCTTTTCTATGGGTACTTCTTAGAAGTGGAACTTTGTTCCACAGTTCCGAGCTTTATCTGCTCTCTGTATAACCCCCTTTGTCTTGGTTAGGGGTTTTATGGCTGTGAGGAGACCCCATGAGCATGGCAACTCTTAGAAAGAAATCATCTAATTGGGGTACCTTGCTTCCAGTTTCAGAGATTCAGTCCATTATCATCATGATGGGGAGTATGGAAGCATGCAGGCATATCCAGAAGTTAATATAATCTATGAAACATCGATTAAGAATATGTTTTCACATGATTCTGTATTCTGTCAAGCTGGCAAAACTGAACCTCACAATCTGTCAGCACCTTTCCCCTAAGTCTTCTGCTGTATGGCATCTCGATTATCCATTCTGTCTCTGCCTCCCTACGCCTTCTCCAGTTCTCTGGTACTTCCTTTCCCAACTCCTGTTCTGTTTATTTTCTTTAAAACATTTTACTTTATACATAATTATTTAAAGATCCCCTCATCACTTTCTTGCTACTTCCATTAAATCATTTGTTACATTCATCTTCATTTAGAAAATGGGCAGAATGAAGTCAAATTCCTGATCAAAATACTACGCAAATCACGCCTCGTCCAATCCAGATACAGCTCATTTTCCCCAAAGAATCCTCGTAAGCCAGATCTTAGCTATCCATGCTTATGCCAATTCTTTTCCTTCAAGCTTTGACCAGAATAGCAATATAATATTAGTCAATGGCTTTTCTATCCTAAATCTTATCTACACAAGCTGGTAGTCTTTTCTAGTAACATTAACAACTTATGCACAATGCAAATTACACAGGTGCTTCTTTAAGTAGTTACAATTTGATAATTCCAACTAAGTTAGTGCAAGCAATTTTCTCTATACCTTTTTCAAAAATAAATCTTGACATTTAAAATGTTACTTGACCAAACTAAGAGGTCTTAATGATGTACTGAAGATATAGATCTGTAAACATAGACATACAATGTGTGAGCTTATATTTCATAAGTATTTCAAGTTGTAGAAAAGTAGCTATCAGTTTCCCTGCTTTTGTTCTCTCTTTATAGTTTGTCAACATTCCAAAATTTGTCTATATACCTTTTTCAATTTGATGATTCCTTCTTGTGTATCTTCATCTGTGACAATGTCAAACAAATTTCCCCCATCTCCTGGAACAATGCTGTATTCAATTTCTGCGTTTTTTCCAAAATCAGGATCCACTGCCCTTATCCGTCCAATCGCTGAACCAATAGGAGAAGACTCAGGGACTTTCAGGTGGAAGATGCCTAAAAAGAGACACATAATTTGCACAGGCATAGGAAACCGTAGAGTGTATAATCATATTGCTCTGTTTTAAAATGTAGATATCAATAGTAAATCACTGATAGCTTTATAATACAAAGTCAAAGACAATTTACTGATAGCTGTAGACTATAATTATATGTAATAGCGTCACTATTTATTTCAGAAGGTACTGATGTAATATTTTAACTGAGCACATTCAGTAATGGAGCATTATAAATCACAACTACTTTGTGAAAATATTCAAATGCCAATTGTATCTAAGTGGATTAATTATTTAACATGATCTTAGAAGCATTCCCAATCAATATCAATAAGATTAATCAATACCAATAAAACAAGATAAGATGCAAAACACTAGATAAACACAAAATAGATAAATAGATAAGTTTGATAGTTACTAAAATTATCTGTATTTAGATACTTTTATTGTTTTAGGGTTCTCTTTAAAAAATAATATATTCAATAATTTTAAGTCAAGCAAAAATATTCTGTTATGTGCTATACATAGTCCCAAATTTTAATTTCAAGGCAAAGCTAAATATAAAATGCTGTAGTGTGATTTAAATACATTTTAACATGAATTAACTTGGAACATTAGAAAACATTCCTATATATTATTTTAATCAAGATTTAAATTTGATACCTCAATTACTTTTAGTATTAAAAATGAAAAATTAAAAAATGGTAATTTCTTCAGCTTCCTCCTCATCAAAATCATCATCGTCAACATCTTCATCATCCTCATCATCTTCATCATCATCCTCATCAAGTTTTGCTTTTTGCTGTGGACCCTTCTTGCCACCTCCAGGAGCAGATCGCTTTCCAGTCATACTCGACAACTTTACATCTCCTCATCTTCATCTCTGACTCTGCATCTCCTTCTATAGCTACTAGTGCTGTCCACTAGTGTGCACAGGCTCTGAACCACACTTCAGTCTTAAGACCACAGGAGGTGTTATTTCAAATCCCCCAAGAGAAACTGTTGGCTGTACAGACATTTTCAAAGTTGCCAGTGTTATTTTAATTGGACTCCCTTCATAGTACATTGCTTCCGCCTCTACGAGGTGTAATTCGTCTTTTGCCCCAGCACCTAAACTAACCGTTCTTAGTGATAACTGGTGCTCATTCTCATCATTATCCACCTTAAAGTGATAATCTTTGCCGGCTTTTAGTTCACAACCGAAAAGGTAGTTCTGAGGCCTTAGAG